>CM034151.1:380612658-380629204 GCA_019776745.2 Taxus chinensis
CTGTGGTATCTAGTTTACCTCCTTGACAACTTGAACAACATCATGAATCTGTACAAGACACTCAAGGATAGATAGATGTTTTGTATGTCATTTGTAGCCAGGGATCACACCTATCTACTTGTTTGCATTCAAGAATTGAGGGATTGGATAACACCTTCATAAGGGTTTTGATCTAACCCTCACTATTTTAGGTTGTGCCTATCAACCAAGGTAAGAGAACCTATATTGCAGCCCCTATGTGGTAAGGAGATGGAGATATCCTTGTGTTTTGCGTATGATGTGGAGGAGGCTTTGTGAAAACATGATCAAGTATCCATTATCCAAACTCAAAGGAGTTGTCACTACTAAATGATGGAATGTTTTCAAAACAAAGCTAGAGCTGCTAAAGACATGATAGAACCCTGATCAACTTTGTGCATTTTTGTGAAAGGATTGAATTATTTTTTGGACACACAATGCAAATGTAGGGGTATTGTAGGTAGGATGAGTTAGTTTAAAATGAACTTCTGAGGAGAGATGTTGGGAAAAGAATAGTTAGGAGTCATCACCTTCTTTGGGAAACCTTGCAAAATAATTACAACACCTAAACAATAGAGATATTTCAATGAATTTGAAGTGCTCTTTCAACCAGGATGTGTGCACACATGGATGCCCAAATCTACACTATTCCATACAAACTTTGATAACATGCCATAAAGGCTTGAAACAAAATATCAATAAAGCATTCAGAACCTCTTGTTAGATCATGACCTAAGGTACACCCAAAGGTTTACAAACACCCTCAATTTACAAGGAAGGTAAGATGAATTTAAATCTCTTTATCTCCACTCAAATGAATGTTCTTTTGAATGGAAGATTGTGGATGCCTTCAAACCCTCTATAAGAAATGAGACCATGTATGACCAATAAATATCCCAAACACAAGATTGTAACATGAGCATGAAACACAAATTGAAAACATACTGAAATACAAGTGTATGCAAGCTTTGAAAAGAGAAAAAACCAGTTAATCCAAGAATTTGATCAAATATATCAGCAAGGGAATGCTATTTAGACAATCTCAAAGCTTGTTGATGGCTTTATAGCTGAAACCAACTCAACATGATGAACATTTGATGTAAACTGGAATAAAAAATGGCTCTTAGGTAGTTTCTCCAAAAGAAAATGGATTTCTTCCAGTTTTCCCTGTGAAAATTCTTCTCTCTCTCTCCAAAATTCTTAGTAGAACCAAAATAATGCTTCCAAACTACATCATATACCCTCTGCTAGCTTGGATCCTTGCATCCCAAGCAAATAATATGCCAAAGGTATCAAATTTGTTACAAAACCCTATCCATTTGATGAAAAAAGATATAAAACTATGAAACAACTCGCCAAATGCCAGAGATGCACAAATACTTTAAAATATTACATGAACTCAGATCCTTATCCATCCTAGGGTCATGTTTTTGGCATTCCACCATGCCAAAATGCATTTGTAATCATTTTTCACCTTCTTTCCTCATCGTTTTAACTCTGCAACTTTTCATTTTTTACCTTTCACGTGTTTTTCACGGGCTGAGGAAAATATTCCATGAAAAACAACTACAGGGCACTAAATTAGCTCAAAATAATGGTGCCATTGCACTCAGAAGGCCGAGGGGATGTGAAATCATATAAAATTTCATGTGATTTGGTGCAAAAATAACGATTCCACACTTCCTGGAACTTACATGGCGCCCAAAAATTGAAAATGCACAACAACCGTTGATTAAAATCAACTTTAAATCTCTGCCCTCCACTTGTCTGATCAAATCTTGAATATTCCCTCAAAAATACCCCTTTTTCCATTTGGATGAGGTGGGACACATGTCCAAATACCATTGGACTGGGCCCTCATTTTAAAATTTGCATTTTAAAAAAAAAATTGACCTCGGGAAAATTTTGAACATTTTCCCCGCGAGCCCCCTGGACACACCACGTGTCCTCATGTGGGCCCCATAAAAAAAATGTGGGCTAATTTGATGAGTTTTGCTCCTTTTTGAGAAACATAAAATTTTCTCCAAATTCTCCGCGCCTCTGAACACCCACTGCTCCTTCTGCCATGTGTCACCGTCCCATTCGCTATCGGGGCCGACCCTTCAAAGTATTCCTTCAAACCTCCGCAAGCATCAAAACTTCATGCGGGCCCGATCTCTCTCTTTTGAAATTTGAAAAATGCCACATGTCACCTATGGATTAGTTGTGGGGAAAAACCTCCAATATTTTCCGCGGGTTCATTGTTTCCTTTGAAAATTTTCACCAAAGTTGGAACATTTTCCATCTTTCCTCCGCGCTCTAAATTTCCATCAAATGTTGGACACGTGTCCATTGTTCATTGGTGGCAGGAACTTGAACTAAAATTTTCCCTTTTACCCTTTTAATTTTAGAAAATTTCAAATTCCTCCAAGCCTCCACCTCTCCATTTCACCCACCTGCATACGTGTCATTTTGCTATTCGCTACGGACCTTCGTTTAGAAATTTGACTTTGAGATTTTTCCTCCAAAGGAAAAATTCCAAAAACATACACAACCCCTCATCTCCTTCACTCCCCTGGACACGTGTCCACTTACCACTGGACGCGGGCCCCCGGGAAAATATGTTCTCTAACGTTTTGAAACCACAAACTTCAAAAAATTTCAAATTCCCCGCCTTTCCCCTGCCTCCTCATGTGTCACCATTGGGCATGGGTCTAGGTCAAACTTCATTCCATGACATTTAGAGAAAAACTTTTAGAACATGTTTCAACTCCACCGCCACCCCCCACTTGATCCTTCCTTTGACACGTGTCACCTTCCCATTGGGCGCGGGCTCGCGGGCCAAATTTTTCCTCTGACACCATCAGCCAAAAACATAATTTTTTTTTTCCAAGTCCTTTGCCACCTGCCATGGCCCTCCTATGCCATGTTTCATCATGCCATTCACTGCGGGCCTTTGGGTAGGAAGTTGACCTTGAGAAATTTGTAAAAAATGAAGGCAAAATTTTTAAGTGACCTCCACCACCCGCTGCTCCATCTGACCAATCAAATCATGCCACGTAGGCACACTAGGCAAATGCGGGGCCGTGGAGCAAAATTTTCCCTTCGCCAAAAATTGAAAATTTGACAAGTTATAACATTTTTTCCGACCGCACCCGGCCAATGAGAGCTTGCCATGTCAGCATAGAGTTTACAATGATTAATTTTACGGGTAAAGCATGCTCCTAGGACCGTCAATGCGTGAAAAATACAAAAGATGCCCCAAAAATTTAAGTCTTTCACAAGGAAGGTGGACTTCTTAATTTTGAATTGATTTAATCACGTTTTATCATCAATTTCGGCTTAGGGATCAAGATTTTCAACTTCTAAAAACTCAGATTTGATCCATTCTAATTTTTGCATGAACTTGACAAAGGGAATAGTGGCTCAGCCCAAAAAATGAAGAAGTTAGGGCACAACAAAGGGGAAACTTGGAGATTTGTTTAAAAATGGGGTAGAATAGCAACAATGAGGGCATTTTCGAAGGTATTCAGTTGGAAAATGTGAATTGGAGACCATGAAATCAAAAAATGAAACGTTTGTGAGAATATTCGGTCATGGAAAAACAAGGCACATTATGTAAACTCAATAATGGGACCAACATTGGCTCCTGCTTGGGGATGGGAACTCCCAGCGAGTGCCACAAGATCACAACGTAGACCATATGCTAAAAATCCATTTGGAAAGTAGTCAAAACATGCAGAGCAGCCCAAAAACTAGAAATTCCACCAAAAACAGACTGAGAAAACCACACCAACAATGGTTGCTAAAGAAAAAAGGGAAAACCACAAGCCAACAACAGCAAGAAAAAGGAAAAGACAAAACAACAACAACGGCTTATACAAAATGTACAACTTGTGCATACCTCCTTTGGGGATTTAATCCAAAAAGTGTTTTAAATGTCTGTCATTAACATGCAACTCCAGCAAATCCCCATCCAAATCCTTGAGAAAAAATGTATTTTCTCCAATCCTGATATCAATGGCATAAGGGCCCATCCATAGAGCATCAAACTTTCCATGCTTTCCCTTGTCTTCATGCCTACTATCCCATAGAAAAACTAGATCTCCAACACTAAAAGCTCTAGGGGTGACCTTCTTATCAAACAACTTCTTCAATTTCTCCCTAAACCTGACATGACTTTGATGAGAAGATCTCCTTTCTTCATCCAACTCAATGATCTGATTGATTCTTGATTCATATGGGCCATGCTCTTGATCTTCCAACTATCTGGGAAAACTGAAAAGTGGATAATTGTAGGTGTAATGGCAGCAAATCCTGAGTTCCATAAACCAGTTCAAATGGACTTTTACCAGTTGCTCTTTTTGGAGTTATCCTATCAGCCCAAACTACAAATTTCAACTGTTCTCCCCACTTCTTCTTGTTGATTTCCAAGGTTCTTCTAATGATCTTGAGCAAGTTTTTGTTACTTGATTCAGCTTGCCCATTCCCTTGTGGGTTGTAATTTGAAGAATAGGTCAGATTTATCCCATATTCATTGCACATTGCCATCAAAGGCTTGGCTCTAAAACACATAGCATTATCAGACACAATCTTAACTAGAACCCCAAATCTACATATGATATGATTCAACAAGAAATCCATTACCACTTGGTGTGTTTCCTTTCTAGATGGAATTGCCTCAACCCATTTTGTAAAATAATCAGTTGCTACAAGGATCCATTTGTAACCAGCACTAGAAGGATCTGAAATCTCACCAATAAAATCCATTCCCCATTGTTTGAAAGGAGCTTCAACCGATATGGGCTGCAAAGGAAGGGAACCTGAAGCTTTCAATCTTCCTGAAAAATGTTGGCACTTATCACACCTTCTAACTAACCGGTTTGCGTCTTTAAAAAGAGTTGGCCACCAATAACCAGCTCTTAAAATCTTATGTGCTGTCACTCTCCCAGCAAAATTTCCTCCACAAAATCCCCCATGGAAATCAGCAATCAACTTGGGAGCTTCATCTTCAGTTATGCATTTCAAGAGGACACCTTCAGGGTTTTTCCAAGCCAGCCCAAGGTCTGTTATGACATATTTCTGAGAAGCCAGCTTGAGGGATCTTTTCTAATTTTTATTTAAGTGACTGGGATAGCATAAGTGCTTGAGGTAATAGACCACATCCTTGTACCACTCAGAATTCATCAATTTGTCAAGGAGATCTGCCCTTTCTTCCCCTAGCTGATTCACTTCTACATTCTACAAATTACTCTCAGCCATGAGTTTGGCAAGACCTAAACCTCTTACCAGCTTTGTTGTTTGGATATCCATATCATACTCTTGTAATTTTTTAACCCATCTACATCTCTTGCTTGATATCTCCATGTCAGATAAGATGTCTTTAACCATGGTGTGGGGAACATAAGCAACAACCTTTGAACTCAAAATGTAGGGCCTGAAAATCTTTGTTGCTTTTACTAATGCAAATGCTTGTTTCTCCATAATTGTGTACCTCAATTCAACTGCTTGTAAAGCCTTGCTAAAGAAAGCAATAGGCCTCTCAGCTCCATTTTCATCCTTTTGTAGCAAAAACTGATGCAATAGTAAATTCAGATGCAAAAGAGAAGATTTGGAAAGGCATCTTATAGTTTGGAGCTGCCAAAACAGGTGCATGCTTGAGTGCATCCTTTATTCCTTCAAAAGCTTGGATGGCAGCCTTTTCCCACTTAATAACTTGATCCTTTCTTAGCATGCTTGTGATTGGAAGAGTCAACTCAGCAAAATTGGAGACAAACCTTCTAATGAAATTGATTTGGCTAAAGAAAGATTGAATACCCTTCTTGGTTCTTGGCATAGGCACCTTGCTGATTGCTTCCACTCTCTCAGGGTCTATCATAACACCTTCTTTGGACACAATATGCCCCAACAGCTTGGCCTTTGGCACACCAAAATGACACTTCTTTGGATTAAGTGAAATGCCATACTCTCTACATCTGATCAACATTTTCTCTAGGTGTTGCAAATGGTTTGCTCGCTGCCTTGAAAAAATAGTCACATCATCTTGGTAAACTGCAATAAACTCATTGATATAACCAACAAAGGCAACATCCATCACCCTCTAAAAATTAGCACCAGAATTCATCAATCCAAAAGGCATCCTCACAAAAACATAAGTCCCCCAAGGAGTAGTGAAGGTTGTCTTAAGTCTTTTTGATTCTTTGACAACTACTTGATTGTATCCGGAGAAACCATCCAAAGTAGAAAGAATTTCTGACCCTGTCACAAGCTACAACATATTCTCCATTTTCCTTCATATATGCTTTGTTTAGATTCCTAAAATCCACACAAAGTCTGATATCTCTATTCTTCTTTCTAACTGGCACAAGGTTGGCAACCCAAGAAGAGTATCTAGTAGGCTGAATGATGCCACCATCTCTCAATTTCTTCAACTCTTCTTGCATTTTCATGGAAAGTAGTGGGTTAATAGGCCTTTGTTTTTGTCTAAATGGCTTAGTTTTGGCCTCAAGGGGAATCTCATGCTGAAATAAATCTTCTCTATATGCCTTCAACTCTGAATAAGACCAAGCAAGGCAGTCTTGATATTTCTTTAAAAGTTGGGCATAGGACTATTTTTCTTCTTTGCTGAGATGACTGCCCAACCAGATCTTCCTTGGTTTGTCTTTAGTTCCCAAGTTATGCTCTTCCACATCCCTTGAAGCAGACATCTTTCTATTAACGATGCAATCAACATTGCTAAAATTGGATTCAAGTGCAACAAGACCCTTAGGAATGGTATTTATTTTCAATTGTATAATATCCTTGCCAAACAAAGATTCTCTACCTTCATTCATGCACACCATTGGTTCCCAATCAATATTTTGACCAACAAACTCTCCTTGGTATTGTAAGAATCTCAACACTTGTGCATCATCATAAAAAATCTGCCAATGTTTCACATTATCTGGGACAGCTGGCCTTGTTAGCACTTCAATATCATATTCACAAAAAGGTGAAATGGTGTAATTGTCAAATCTAGAACCCAGAACAACCAGCTTGATCAGCAGCAGCATTAAGACTTCTATCATGGTAAACAATGTTAAAGGAATCAAACATTTCAATCAAGTCCCAAACAACATGCTTATATTGTTTCATACGCTGATTTTTTGTGGCATATAACTTTCTTACTTGCTTGAAAACCAGCTCTGAATCTCCTTTAGCAACAATATCCTTTACTCCATACTTCCATGCAATCCTTAATCCCAATAATAATGCCTCATACTCAGCAATGTTGTTAGTACATTCAAAATTGAGCTTGAAGGAAAAAGGAAACTCTTCCAAACTAGGGGAAACCAACACTATACCAGCACCATTTCCAACCTTGGAGCAAGCTCCATCAAATAGTAATGTCCATGGAGAACCTACCATACCAAGGCACTCTGATTTTTCCATCTTATTCTCTTTTCCATCAGCAAAACCAATGAAATTGTCAACATCTACATCAGCAAACAACACTTCATAAGAAGCATTATTGGGATCTTCAATCAAGTGTAACATCTTCTTTTCACCATAGATTTTGACAAGGCTTTCCTCAATGGGAATGGTGGCAAAAGACATGTCCATTTGAACACTACCACCAACACTTGCAGCCCACCTCCTTGACAAAAGCATACCCCATTTGGCAGGGCAGTCAACAATTACAACATCAAGTTTTAAATTCTTATCCAGATAGGCCGCAAGTTGCACTACTAACCCCTTCACATAGCCAACAACCAGCACTTCCCTTGAATCCATGGCTGTACACTTCCCATATGTTGTTGTCACCTTGATATCCAACTCATTCATAACTTCTAGAGGCATAACATTACATGATGCACCGGAATCAAACATGCAATTGTGAAGCAACCTACCTTTTATGAGAAAAGTTGTGAAGAATGGATCAACATTCAATTGGGAATCAACCAAGGATGTCCCCAAATACACTTTAGGTGCCTCTCCAAGATCTTCCATTGGTGGTGGTGTTTCAGGGGCCAGCAATGCTTTGAAGAGGATTCTCAACAACATTTACATTTCTGCTTGGTATAATCTTTTCTTCTTTCAATCCCAAGTATTCAAAAGCTCTTTTCTTGTGTTAAGGAATTCTAAGCAATTCAATAATGGGAACACTAACTTTAATTTGGCTCAATACCTGAGCTATATCATATGGAACATTCTTTAGAAAAATAGCATTGGAAGGGAAACAAGAAGGTTCATCAGATGGAGAAGTATTCTTGGCAGCCTGGGCATGGAGAGGACTGATATTTTTTTGCATGGGATAGCAGGGTTCTTAGCAATTGTTTCTCTTCTAGGATTATCTTTGGGAATGCTTGTGAGAAAGGGTGTCTTTGGCTTGGCTTGAGGACCAGCTCCTCTAACAACTTTACTTCTAGTATTGTACTCTTTTTCTTGACCAACCACAACATTCATTAACAATTGTCTATCTTCCTCCGAAGGAATACCACCGTCATACTTCTTGATCATTAAAGCCCTTAGATATTCAAAGTCATTATTAGGAATTTCAAAGGCCTGAACTACATCTACATCATGAGTTTGAGGAAGAGAAAGATATGGTACCCTCTTTATGCAATCCCAAAAGGTTGTAGTAGTCCTTGCACTTATCACATCTGTTGATGTTGCTCCCTATTGTGAGCTTGAAGAGCTTCCCATCATACAAATGTCATCATCCATTTCATTCTCATTATCATCATTAATATCTTGCTGGTCCATTTCACATGGTGGATGAGGAAGAAAACATCTGTCACACCAATCCATATCAGCAACTTCTTGAACAACAACAACTCTTGCAGTCAGAGGGTCAGGCACCACTCTATTTTCACATGCTTGGGGTTGTCTATTTGCAGATCCAGCAGGCCCTTTACCTCTATCATCTTGTCTTTGATCACCCCTAGGATGATTGCCAAATCTATCATGGTTTTGAGTTCTTTGCTGTCCTTGTGAACTTTTCCCAATTCCTTTCTCAGCCCAGGCTAATTTGTAGGAAATTTCTTTGACAGCCCCTGCCAAAGTCTTGAGAACATCTTCCAAATCAGCACCCTTGTTAGCTTGAGGCTTCTTAGGGTTTATCAGCTTCACACCATCCCTCTTAAGTGGTTTACCAATAGCCTTAATATTATTTTCAATTTGAAGTGCCATGGTGAAAGCTTGCCTCAAGTTTGTAGGATTTTTGTCTCTCAAGTAATAGGCTGCCTTTTTATCAAATGCATCTGCATATTTGATCAAGCAAGATTCATCACAAGGCCCCAAAATTACAGGCAGCCTTCTCAATGTCTTATTAAATCTTGTATTGAAATCATGAATGGTCTCATTCGGGTTCTTCTTGATGTTCTCAAACTCGGATAGAAGGAACCTTGGATCTGTTTTGTCTCCATATTGTAATCGGAATGCATTACTCATCTCAGTCCATGAATCAATAGAGTTATCAGGCAGAGCTTTATACCAATCTCTTGCATCTTCCTCAAGTGTATGGATAAAAAACTTGATATACACATCCTCAAATTCTATTTCAAAGTCTTCCATCATGTTAACAAAGAGTTTGAGGTGTTGATCTCCAGTTATGGCATTGTTACCTTGGAATTTTGGTAACCTATTTCTCACATCCTATGGGACAGCATTTGAATAACCATCCATTCCTCCAAAATTTATAGGACCAAAGGTGTTTACAACAAATGGAGGTCTAGGTTGAGCCATATTGTTTGGTGGGGGGTGATCTTGGAGGTGAAACAAGCTGATGAGGAGTAATAATGGGTTTGATTGGAATAGATGAATGATCTTTAAAATGAAAACCCCCCAAAGGCTCTCTCTCTTGATAGACTTTAGCAAACTTAGAAACCACAGGAGTAGATTTAGGAGCAAGTTTTTTAAATACACAAGAAGGTCCCTCACCTGATGGAGAATGAAAATCAGCAAGAAGATTACCTGAATCAGATCTACTTGAAGAGGAATTATAATCTTCAATGATCAGGCTGCTCTCCTTCAAATTCAACTATGGGGATTCCTTTCCTTGCAACCAAATCACCAACCACTTTCCACACTCTTCTTCCTTCTAGTTATGAGCTTCTTGATTCGGTGAGCAACTTCTTAGAGGAGTCCTTGGTGAAGAGGATCTCCTTCCCTCCAGCTTGACAGATTTAAATTTAAAAAAATTTCAAATGATAAAAATGTGTTAGACAACTGGTATTTCAAGATCCCAATAGCATGGAGTCACCACCAAGGATTTTCACTTTATTTGTGAAAGAAAGCACTAAAAAATATTCTATCAAATGCATGTTATACTGAAAACTTGGCAAGGGATTTACAAATCAGATTTTCTTCTTCTTAATTCAACCAAAAACAGTGCATCAAAAATCATATAAACTACTGGTAGATGAGGAGAGCAGGCTGAGATTGAATTCTTTCTTACCCAAAACAATCCATATCTGAAGTATGAAATGATATCTCAAGAATGTAACAAATCTAATACTTGATCACACAAATTCTCAAACCTTTCAAGTACTTCAAAACCACAAAAAAATTGCAAGAAGTCCCTAGAAACGACGCCACTCGGGTGTTGGTATCCAGATTTAATCTCCTTCACAACTTGAACAACATCATGAATATGCACAAGACACTGAAGGATAGATAGATGTTTTGTATGTCATTTGTAGCTAGGGATCACACCTATTTTCTTGTTTTCATTCAAGAATTAAGGGAGTGGATAGCACCTTCATAAGGGTTTTGATCTAACCCTCACTATTTTAGGTTGTACCTATCAACCAAGGTAAGAGAACCTATATTACAACCCTTATATGGTAAAGGAGATAAATATATTCTTTTGTTTTGCATATGACATGGAAGAGGCCTTGTGAAAACATGATCAACTATCCATTATCCAAACTCAAAGGAGTTTTCACTACTAAATGATGGAAATGTTTTCAAAACAAGGCTAGAGATACTAAAGGCATGATAGAACCCTGATCAACTTTGTGCGTTTTTGTGAAAGAATTGAATTCTTATGTGGACACACAATGCAAATGCAGGGGTATTATAGGTAGGATGAGTTAGTTTAAAATGAAATTCTAATGAGAGATGTCGGGACAAGGGTAGTTAGGAGTCATCACCTTCTTTGGGAAATATTGCAAAAGAATTACAACACCTAAACAACAGAGATATTTCAATGAATTTGAAGTGCTCTTTCAACCAGGATGTGTGCACATATGGATGCTCAAATCTACACTATTCCATACAAACTTTGATAACCTACCACAAAGGCTTGAAGTAAAATATCAATAAAACATTTAGAACTCCTTGTTAGATCATGACCTAAGGTACACCCAAAGGTTTAAAAAACAATCAATTTACAAGGAAGGTAAGATGAATTTAAATTTGTTTATCTCCACTCAAATGAATGCTCTTCTGAATGGAAGATTTCATATGCCTTTAAACCATCTATAAGAGATGAGACCATGTATGAGCAATAAATATCCCAAACACAAGATTGCAACATGAGCATAAAACACAAATTTGAAAACATACTGAAATACAAATGTATGAAAGCTTTGCCAAGAGATAAAACTAGTTAATCCAAGAATTTGATCAAATATATCAGCAAGAGAATGTTATTTAGAACCTCTCAAAGCTTGTTGATGGCTTTACAGCTGAAACCAACTCAACATGATGAACATTTGATGCAAACTGGAATCAAAATGGCTCTTAGATAGTTTATCCAAGAGGAAATAGACTTCTTCCATTTTTTCCTGTGAAAATTCTTCTCTCTTTCTCCTAAATTCTCAACAGAACCAAAAAAATGCTTCCAAACTACATCATATACTCTATTCCAACTTGGATCCTTGCATACCAAGCAAAGAATATGCCAAAGGGATCAAATTTGTTACAAAACCCTATCCATTTGATGAAAAATGATATAAAACTGTGAAACAACTCGCTAAATGCCAGAGATGCACAAATATTTTAAAATATTGCATGAAATTTGATCCTTATCCATGCCAAGGTCACACTTTTGGCATTCCACCATGCCATCATGCATTTGCAATCATTTTTCACCTTTTTTCCTCACCTTTTTTAACTCTGCAACTTTTCATTTTTTATGTTTCACGTGTTTTTCATGGGCTGAGGAAAATATTTCAAAAAAAATAGTATAGGGCACTGAATCAGCTCAAAATAATAATCCCATTGTGTTCATAAGGTTGAAGGGATGCAGATTCATATAAAATTTCATGTGATTTGGTGCAAAAATGATGATTCCACACTTCTTGGAGCATCCATTGCGCCCAAAAATGAAAACGCACAACCGTTGATTAAAATCAACTTTAAAATTCTACCCTCCACGTGTCAGATTCAAATCCCCTTCAATAATCCCTCAAAATTACCCTTTTTTCCCTTTGGATGAGGTGGGACACATGTCCAAACATGATTGGGGCGGGCCCCAATCCTTAAAATGTGCATTTTAAACCTTTTTTGACCTCGGAAAAATTTTGAAAATTTTCCCAGCGAGTCCCCTGGACACGCTATGTGTCCTCATGTGGGCATCCACCAAAACCACTGCGGGCCAATTTGATGAATTTTGCCACTTTTTTGAGAAAAGGAAAAATTTTCTCCAAATTCTCCGAGGCCTCCGAACACCTGCTGCTCCTTCTTGCCATGTGTCACCGTCCCATTCGATGTGGAGGGCTGACCCTCCAAATTCTTCCTTCAAACCTCTGCAAGCATCAAAACTCCATGCGGGCCCGACCTCTCTCTTTTGACATTTGAAAAATGCCACGTGTCACCTATGGATTAGTTATGGGGAAAAACCTCCAATATTTTCCGCGGGTTCATTGTTTCCTTTGAAAATTTTCACCAAAGTTGGAACATTTTCCATCTTTCCTCCATGCTCCGAATTTCCATCAAATGTTGGACACATGTCCGTTGTTCATTGGTGGCGGGACCTTGCACCGAAATTTTCCCTTTTACCCTTTGAAGTTTAAAAAACTTCAAATTCCTCCAAGCCTCCGCCTCTCCATTTCACCCACCTGCATACGTGTCATTTTGCTATTCAATGTGGACCTTCGTTTAGAAATTTGACTTTGAGATTTTTCCTCCAAAGGAAAAATTCCAAAAACATACACAACCCCACATCTCCTTTGCCCCCTGGACACGTGTCCACTTACCACTGGGCATGGGCCCCCAGGGAAATATGTTCCCTGACATTTTGAAACCACAAACTTCAACAATTTTCAAAGTCCCCGCCTCTCCACCTATCCTTCCTTTGCCACGTGTTTCCTTCCCATTGGGCGCGGATTTGCGGGAAAACTTTGAAATATGAGAATTTTTCAAAAATTGAAGAAAATGTTAAGTGATCCTCATCACCCGCATGACCTTCCTGTGACACGTGTCATCTTCTACCATTGGGCCTAACCTTCCTGTGACACGTGGCTCATTGGGCGCAGGCTCGCGGGCCAAATTTTTCCTCTGACACCATGAGCCAAAAACATCAAAAAAAATTTCCAAGTCCTTCGCCACCCGCCATGGCCCTCCTGTGCCATGTGTCATCATGTCATTCACTACGGGCCTTTGGGCAGGAAGTTGACCTTGAGAAATTTGCAAAAAATGAAGGCAAAATTTTTAAGTGACCTCTGCCACCCGCTGCTCCATCTGACCAATCAAATCATGCCACGTAGGCACACTAGGTAAATGCGGGGCCGCGGACAAAAAATTTCCCCTTTGCCAAAAATTAAAAATTTGACAAGTTATAACATTTTTTTCCGACATGCACCCGGCCAATGAGAGCCTGCCATGTCAGCATAGAGTTTACAATGATAAATTTGACGGGTAGAGCATGCTCGTACAACCGTCAATGCATGAAAAATACAAAAGATGCCCCAAAAATTTAAGTCTTTCACAAGGAAGGTGGAATTTTTGGTTTTGAATCGATTTAATCACGTTTTATCATCAATTTCAGCCTGGGGATCAAGATTTTCAACTTGTAAAAACTCAGATTTGATCCATTCTAATTTTTGCATGAACTTGACAAAGGGAATAACGGCTCAGCCTGAAAAATGAAGAAGTTAGGGCACAACAAAGGGGAAACCTGGAGATTTGTTTAAAATGGGGCATAATAACAACAATGAGGGCATTTTCGAAGGTATTCAGTTGGAAAATGTGAACTGCAGACCATGAAATCAAAAAATGAAACGTTTGTGAGCATATTCAGTCATGGAAAAACAAGGCACATTATGCAAACTCAATAATGGGACCAACACACCCTTTTGGATGGAATTGTGTAATTTATTAGATGTTTCATCAAGTAACCCCTCATCTTATATTCTAAACTAAAGGTCTAAGTGTGAGACAAACTTTTTTTAGATTCATAAAAAATATTCTTAGAGAGAAGGATTTTCTCATCCATGAGAGACATAAGTTGGAGGTCTTGGATAACATCTACACAAATATTTACCTCTTTCTCAATGGTGAAAATACTTGAACTGATTTAATTTTGTGCAAAGATTATAATTTCATAAGTTTTTCATACTTCATCAATGAATTCCAACATAGTGAGGAGAATTTTATCCACCCATGCTTCTTCTGCTTTTCCCTGAGTTGCATGCTTATGAATTTCTATAATTACTTGTAAGTCAATATCAACAGTTGTAACTGAGGGTGGAATTGAATACAAGGGAATTGAATCTAAGGTAGTATTATCAAGGGAAAGGAAGGATTTGATAAAGTTAGATAGAACTTGCACCTATTCTTCCAATTGCTCTTGTGTCTGCTTCCCTTTCTCAACTCTTTCAATTACCATAGAAATATTCTCTCTAAGGTTATGTACCTCACCCTCAGGGGTTGATTCTCCCATATAAATTCTTGTTAGTTCAAATTTTTTTGCAAATATCTCATGTTAATTTTTACCTCCTTTGGGTATAGTAATTTCAAGAAAATGTTTCTTTGTTGGGTATGAAACAAGATGAGAAACAATCTTGGCCTTTTTTGGAGGAGTGGTTCCTAGGAGTGCAAAAAAAACATCATATTTAGGAACTTCAACCTTGGATTGATATTTCCTCTTCTCTTGTTGAGAAGATTTAAAATCCTTCATTTTATTACTAAACCAATGTTTCATTCGTAATAAAATGGGATTATTTAGATCATCTATATTGTCCTTATCCTTTTGAGACCATCCAATGGTGGGAAGAGGAGTGAATTGAATATATTTAGTGAACTCAGGAGTAACCTGATCTAAACCATCATCAATCATTCCCTTTAGCACTATGTGCAACTTGAAGTCTTAGATTTTTTTCAGAGTCATCTTTTTATATGCCCTTTTCCTAACCTCATAATCATATTCAAAGTATGCCCAATAATATTAAAATGCTGGAGCATTATGATAAGAGATTCAAAGTTTATTGATAATGAATATATCAAAGGATGCCCTCTTCTGATAAGGATGCAAGCTAAAAGGAGCGATAGTTCTCTCAACATTCTTGTAACACACCCATTATCTTAATAGTCATGCTTGATTTATGTGTTGGTTTTACATAATTCTTCATTGGAATGGTATTCTACTTGGCGTTCCTTATTGGGAGTATATGTGAATTCATTTGTATAACATGATGGGACAACTTGATTTCACTCAATTGATCTAACATACTTACATATCTTGGTTATTAAGATTCTATACTTTATTATATGTTGTTAGATATATATGAAAGTTGTGATTGTTTATCTTTAGTTTTCTCATCATTTTGATAAGTTTAGTGACTCCGAGTACTTGGTGATTATGATTTGGACTTAGGAGCAGAACAATTTTGACTTAGCTCAAGGTAAGCTCTAAAGTGATTACTATTACTTATTTGCTTGAAAAAAGCATAAAATTAGTAAATTTGGGCCTCGTCTAATTTAATTTGGGATCTATTTGATTATTATGCTTTGAATGCTTCATAATAATACCTTGGATTAATTTATAATGGTCTAGGATATTATCTTGAATCTTCATAATAAACTAGATTTGTAATGTGATGACATTGCTTAGTTTTCCTAAGGTTGTAAGGTTTTAGAATTTAAAATATGGATAATTGTACTGTATTATTTAAGCCTTGGCATACATTTAAAGGACATATTGTGTAATAACTAATTTTTGTAACATAATATTATGACTAGTAAAGGTTTAAAATGCTACGTTTATTCAGGATTTTATTAAATAAAGGCATGATTTATATCTTAAGGAACTATTGAGGGATAACAAAGTGTAGATCAAGAATTTCACGTTTGTTACCTGTCCAAGTTAATGCACCAAACTAAACACAGAAACCCTGAAAAACTCCAATAAAATCGATACCTGATGGATAAGATCCGAAGATGTAGACGGTATGATGGAAGCCGATGTAGACAAGACGGGCGTACACGAGCAATTCACACAATCGATCCGAATAACCTGCAAAACACCGATGCCTTGACAGAGAAAAAGACCACGTTAAAAGATATTTAAGTGGATTTCCTGAGAAGAAAGGGGTCCGAGAAGCGATAAGCTTCCTCGGGGATG
>CM034151.1:380629704-380654125 GCA_019776745.2 Taxus chinensis
CTCCTCTAGACAGTCATTTTTCTATCACTTGTTGGAAAAATTCAAACTTGAAGAAATTGAACAAATTTACTTCCCTAAAACATTATAAATCCTTCTTAGAGTAATCCTCCATGTCTATTTGGCATGTTGAGGGAAGGAGGAGATCTAATTTAATCAAATTAAAAAGTTGGAAATTGCCCTATAAAATTTAACAAAAAGTGAAATTTATGATTCTTATGCAAAGAGGGCATCGAGATATTTCCAAAAAGTCCTCCTTTGCTCAAAATTGAGCTTTCTCTCACAAGTTATGGCACTTTGAATTTTTTCTACCTTGGCAGGAAAATTAGGGAAAATTTTCCCTGGCAGGCCCGCGGCCCGAAAATTTTCCGTCAAAATTACCCTTAGAAAATATTTTTTGAAATTTTTGCTTAGGAAAATTTTCATCTTTTCTTTCACCAGCCCACAACCAATCAAAGGTTACCATGTGTCCTCACCGAGCAGCAGTGAAGATGCAACACTTTTCCTTAGAACTTTTTGAAAATTTTGGAAAATTCTACCTTTTTGCCCTGCTGGTCCGTGGCCTATCACAAGCTGCCATGTGGCAACATGGTGTGTTGGTGGATGGGGCAGAATAGGCATGACCTTTTTGTCTTTTAAATTTTTTATATTTGGAAAAAATTTCTTAAACTTTCCGTGGCCCCACACCCCCGCCCTTCCCTTGGGATTTTCTCCTCCGCGGACGCGCAGACCTGCGCGCCAAATTTTTCCCTTTCTCCCTTTTGGCCTTGTTGTTTCAAAAACCCCGCTGCTACACCTATCCCTCTCTCTACTCCCCATGGTGAATTTTGGAGCACCACATGTCCCTGGCAGACATGCAGGTGATGTTTGGTTGTTTTTTCCCCTTTGGAAAAAATGCCCCATATTCTCCGTCGCTCCGCCCTTCCCTTTTTCCCTGCGATGACTCAGATGCCGCCATGTGTCCTTAGAGGACCTGTGGAGGCATGGGCGCAACTGGGAAACTTATCCCATGCAAGAAAAAAAAATTCTAATGCTGCCTCGTAACCCACCGACCCGAAATTTTCCTTTCACCCTTGCTTGACACGTGTCCCCTTTGGGGAAAATTTGACTCCTAAGCTCTTCCGGACCATAACTAGAGTTTCTGAAGGAGTTAGGAGGACTTCTTTATATCACCAGAAAGGTGATAAAATTTCCTATCCAATGGGAATTATTTAGGGAAATTTCGAATATGTTAAGTGTGAGAGAAATCAAGTTAAAACTCTGAGCTTGTTAGAGAGTGGGCATGGGGGTAAATTTCTCCCTGAACCTAACTGAAACTTCTAGCCCTATAAAATGAACCATGTGAACTCATTTTTTGTTGACGAAGGAAAAATATGTTCTTGTAATTTATATTTTTCCTAGAACCTAATAGGGCCAACTATTTTCTTACAACTTGGTTGTGGAAACTTCTTATCAAAAAAAAAAAATTATCCCATAATTTTATAACTAATCCTAGGTTGTTTCTTGGGTCTCAAGTGGGTTGTTTTAATGGGCATCACAAGGGACAGAAGAGTAGTGAGTTAGGATATGTTTTCTAGTTTCTTATAGGGTTGATAAGCTTCATAATAGTTCATGATAGGTATGGGCATGTAACTAACTTTTGCGGATGTGATGATTTCTATATGATAGTTTTTAGGTGATGTCATCCAAGCCTTTGGTATGAGTTGGAGGATTTAGAAGCTAATTGGGTTAGAAGTGGAAGTGTAAAAGTTGTAAGTGATGTTATCTCATGTATAATAATATCTAAGTGTGATGGTAAAAAAAAAATTTATGACTTCATTTTTATAACAAAATTAGGACATGAAAAGGAGTTGAATAGAGAAGCATAAGGATGTAGTATATAGACTGCATTAGGAGAAGTGTGAGCTAATGAGAATGATGAATTGAGATAAGATAAAGATGAGTTTATATTTGTGTGAATGAGGAATAAATATATGTGAGTGAAAGAGAAATTGAAGATTGTATTTGTAGTAGTATGATCATATGAGAGAATAGGTGAATCAAGGTGAGTGAAGAAGGAAGATGAATATAGAGTTGAATAAGAGGTCACAATTTATTTATTCAAACAACTAGATGAAGGTGATAAAAAAATTTGAAGTCTAATTAGGTTCTTAGAAAATAGGGATTTGGTGCTTCCATACAAGTAGGATCTTGTAAAAGGTCAAGTGGGTGCTTGACTGAATTGTTGGGAGTTTTTGCTTCCATACAAGTCGATGCTTGTAAAACTTGTTGGAGTTGGTGCTTCAAGTTGAGTGGGTTCTTGATAAGTTGAAATATTTTTAATCTATTATGCAACAATTTTTCACTGTAGTGCATTGATTTTAGTGGGGTTTTATCCTTATAAGGATTTTTGACATTAATATATATCTTCATGTGTGTTTTCTTGATATTTGGTTTTGTTTGAGTATCATTATTTCCTCATTGTAAAGGTTGTTTAATATTGAATGAATTTCTAAGGTTTAAAAATTTTCTATTTTTGAAGAAGCACTGATTCGCCCATCCCCTCTCAATGCTTGTGTTTTCCAATAGAGTCATTAGGATCCTTGTTCCTATCATTTGTTATGTTATTGGTTTATTGTTTCAAGATAATACCACGTAGACAAGAAATTGGCACACAGGCACTACTATCCTTCTTGGCACTTATGTACTCTTCACTTTGTTTTAAGATTTGTCAGTTTGATTTGGCTTTGGGTATTTTCTTGGTACCTTTTTACGACCTAGGTCATATTTTGGTGTCAATATATACCGAAATTCAAACTAAGAACTCATATATATACACAACCTACTAACTATTCTAAGGGGTAATGAGGCTATCATTTCTATATCTACCACATACCAAATACAAACACAAGTGACTACATTTTGGGATGAATTATTCACTACATAGGGGAGGCTTATCCAAAACTCCATACCACACATTTTACATTGGGAAAAATTAGTTGTATCCTTCTATTCTTTGTGTGACTAGCACTAGGGAATCCTAGATCAAGGGAAACAATCCCAATCACGTACCACAAGAACTACATATATTATAAAATGTTTTTCATCACTCAGAAACAAGATCACATTGAGGTGACCACAGGGGTCAGTCTAAATCTCTCATATGTATTTTTTATTCAATCTAATGTGTACTTAAGTCTTGATTACATAAGTAGGATATTTTTTGTAGGTACAAGTGTGATAGGGTAGAAGTGCAACAAACTTGACATGACCTATAATGAACGTAAAGTGATAATAAGTGACACAGAAATAACCAAATCTGAATTTTTTTCATAGACACCATCACCTAGAACAAACACTAACACCAATTTCAAATTATGAAATAGAGTTTGTTATCACCTAAAAACATCACCCTCTGATTTTTTATGAATTAATAGACAAAAAATTAGTTTATTTGGGGTAACATGGGATTGTCAGCAAGTTGTGGGACTTTCTACTTGAGACAAACCTATAGAAAATTTTGGTTCCTCTACCTAATCCTAATATTAAAGCTACTCCCAAGGAAGAAAATGCAGCTATCTAATCCTACTCTAACATCCACAAGGACTAAGGAAAGAGGATCACACCTAAAAATTGATATCCTTAGCTAAAAAAGGTGATAACACTAAGAAGAGGGGTAAATACACTCTCATATGAGTGGAAATGGGAGGAAATGAAGTAGGGGAGGCCAAACATGAGTACCACAGTCCTAAATAATATCCAAACTCTCATTTCCATGGAGCAAAATAGAAATGAACCCTATAAAAGAGAATAAACATGCACAATATACTTGCAAGTAGATGAAGAGGCAAGAAAATACAATAAAACACTAGCTAGAGAAGAAGATAGGCATAAAACATTAATTTTATTTCCTTAAGAAGATGCACAAATCATTACAATGGAGGAAGAAGGCATAAACACATTTCAAAATCTAAATCTGAGGCTTACAACTCAAGAAAACTTGTGTAGAAATTTGAAATGACACCTTTGTATTCTAAGAGTATTCAAATTTTACAAATGGGCATCATTTTTTCAATATATAGAGAAAAAAGGGGGAGAGAGAGAGGAGGGAAAAGAGAGGGAAACTCAAATTTCCACCTTCAACCACTAACAACATGCATTGAATATTTGAAAAATATCATGGGCATGCCTTCAAGACCATTTTCACACATTATCTAAATTTTATATAGAGTAGGAGCTTCGTTCATCATTGATTTTTCTAGTTAGTGAATTACTTGATAACAATGCATGTTCAAGACCATCCTTTCTACCTTAAACCTATGTTTGGCATTTCAGTCTCCAAGACCTTAAACCTATGTTTTTTGTTTTCATCTCCAAGACATCATCACTTCCTTTGTTTTTGATCCTAGAATGTATCCACTAATGATACCTTTCCAACGAGATCGATTTTCCTTGATCTGGTTAACCGCAACAAGAGTTATGCGTAAAAATATCTATCACTTGCTCTGTAGCTTTCCTTTGCATTTCTCCTTTATTTGTGATATTTTTAAATGTTTTGAATGCTTTAAACATTATATGACATTCTATTTTCTAACGGTTTCATCAATATCTCATAGGTTTGTAGAGCTCACAAAACGCTAGCCTTTGAGAAGCCCGCATAACATAAAATTAGTGTCCCACAACTTTGAGACTTAGACACATTGTTCAATTCTTTTGCAATAAAAAACCCCAAAATACTTGAATTATTTACTGATTGATCAATTACACAAAATTCATATCCCGCTCACTTCCTTTTTTCCACATATTTGTTTATCCTATGGAACATTATGTTCTTGAATTCTACAGCAAACTGAGTGAGACCCCTGTAGCTTCAGTAGAGCATAAAATGGTTAATTTCATTTTGATGAGTTATTCAAAATTGCAAGGGAATAAATTTTTTATAACATTTTGGTGACTTTCAGGGATCATCTACTTGTTATATGAGGAAATTAGTGTCCTTGAACCATTCATTAGGCATGGAGTTATTGTGATAATCTTGAAAAATGATCTAAAACTTGAATATCTACCCCTAAATCCACCTGAAATACTACCTGGAATTGGATCTGATAAATTGGGGTTGAATGAATGCACTCAAAGAGCTGCCCCAAAATCTGATTCTACCAAGTTTGAATAAGTGGAAGCACTTGGTCCTTAATGAGATTGGAAAACTAT
The DNA here is from genome assembly GCA_019776745.2 of Taxus chinensis. NCBI lineage: Eukaryota > Viridiplantae > Streptophyta > Pinopsida > Cupressales > Taxaceae > Taxus > Taxus chinensis. Next base: position 380,634,892 of record CM034151.1, read on the forward strand.
TTAAAAATGGACCAAAATACTAATTTTTTGGAAAGGATGAAGAATGAAGAATTATGCATTGCATGCTTATTTGAAGATGGATTTCATGTATTTGGAATTACCCCAAACACCTTGATTCTTTAATGAACTCTTCTCTCTGGAATTGGAATGTGCAAAAAAAACAAAATCCTACAAAAATATATACAAAAGGGGAAAATCATACATGCTCCAAGGGGGACATGTAGAGTGTCCACAATTCACTTCTTTTATAGAAAGAAAACCTACCTAACCTATAATAACCATCAAGAAAGGGATTTTAAAAAAATCCTACAATAGGATGAGAGAAATAGCTTCCCTTTCTTACAAAATTATACTATGTGATTTATTTTGAAGTGGACATGGTCTTTAGAGAGAGTGGAAAACTATTAAAAAACTAGTTTCCCACCCTATTCTTCAAAATATCAGTTGAAAAAAGAACAAATACCTCTTTTAGTTACTTTTTATTTAGATTTGGGAGGAATTTCAACTGAAATTTGGTACTTTGTAGCTCCTCCTCATGCTTTGAAGTGAGCATGACCGGTTATAACTCCTTTTTTGGCTCTAGACTATCCATATATCTTATAGGGAAAGGATTTATCCTTTTGTTTTTCTCATATTCTTTGTATGTAACCCCGTGAACAAAGCTAAAAGGATCACTCTTCTCACTTCCTTATATTTTTTCAATTTTATTTGTGCTCTGCTCTTGCTATTCTTGTACAAACAACATTGTTTCCATGTTTGTATTCTTTGAACAAGAAGTGTAAAAACTCAAAGTTAGCATCCATGATGACCTTTGATTTGAAAATTGTGTCATCATCTTCCTCCCTTTCCTCATCTATAGAGTTTGAAATATCAAACTCATTCCTTTCTTCCTCGTGAGTATTGATTTGGGAAAACTCATCCCTTTCTTCCTCATGAGGATTGATTTGGGTAGCAAGCTCTTCTTTTATGTTCTCCACCATGGAAAACTCATTGATAAAATTAGGTCCAACAAAGGATGGAGAAAAATATAGACCTAAATTGTAACCATAAAAAAAATCAAGAAGATTTCAATAATATCCTCTTCATCCAAGACCTCTCAATCTGATTTTTTCTTCTACAATGATGTTTTTTGTGAAGAAAATTTAGGAGTCTCTAAGAATATGGTGTCATCATGCACACTACACTTAGAATAATTAGAGTGATGATCACCTTCCTCTATTTCTTCCTTTGAAAATTTAGCTTCCACCTTTTTTCTTTAATTAACTCAACCTCTGTTAAAGGTTTAACCAATTGTGGCATTTTATTATATTCAAATTTTTAATACCAATCCATCAAGTTTTACAACAGTTCTTCTCTGTTGGGTTCTTTAGTAGGTTGTTAATGCCCATCCTTAGCTCAACCTACTCTATTCTGGTCATGAAATATTGACTTGAGAACAATAGGTATCTGAAGTAATATTCCTTAGGTTATTCCACAAAATGGTTCCTATCCTATATCATTTCAAATGTCGTCAGTCACTCAATTTTGCATATTTTATACTCATTAAAATTGTCCTTCAATGCTTAAATTCTTTGGTTTAAATGGGATAGATGTGCACTATGCCTCTATGAAGATTAATTTATTGATTTTATGCTTCTTACCTTATAACTCATCAAGATTGATCATTAACACAAGAGTATCCACAGTGAGACCTTTTGTAGAAATCTTACCTTGAACTTAATCTTACCTTGATTGTCCATCAATTTACAAATTCCATGAGCATTGGTTTACCTTGAATACCACTAGGAATTTTTAGGAGTATGGGCTGTATGGTCATTCCTTTCTATGAAATATTTATCCTTGTTAATCTACCCTTGAACTCTTCAAAACTTTGGTCTCCTCATCTCTAAGTACAAATAATAATTTCATTTTCTAATATCATCATGAAAAAAATTGGCTCAAGAACAAAAATTATACAACATTATGTCATGTATAAATTTTTCTTCACAAGGATAATTTATCTAAAAATTTGATATATTTTATAATTCTCTACAAGGAACATATGTTCAAAATTTCATCCATTTTCATTATGGAATTTAAAATTTATGACTATTTTCCCGGGATGACATTACATCAAACAGATCGCATGCTTTCTCATTAGTAAAATTTATATGTCATCAACAACTTTATAACAACTATGTATTATGACTCCAAACTTGTTATATCTTTAATAGTTATCAGCAAAGGGTGATACGTTCCAAATTTTAACTCTTCATTCCTCCTGGTTTCTAAGTTGTCACAAATTCTTCTCACTATACCATGTCCTGGGTTTCACAGTTTACTACTCCTAAGACTATCATAGAAATAAGACACATGTGAGGTTGAAACCATGTAATTCATTTTGGGTATGGTTTAGGAGTCTTTTTATATTATACGTTCCAAATTTTATCTCTTGTAATTCCCAAATTCATGAGATACGACAATTTCTTTCCAAACCATGGTCAAAGATTTCCTTGGAGCCTGAGAAGGGTATTTTTGAGATATATTTATATTTTGACCTTCTCAAGGCCTAATAACCTAAGCATGAGCTCTGTAATATATTTTTAAACCTTCCCAATATATTCTTCCATGCATATGAGACATTATTACACTTTACATACACATTATCCTTTAGAAAACAATGAAAACATTACACGGTACTAATGGACTTGAAGTGAATTCTTCACAACTTATTATTTTCATCAAAATCTGAACTTATATCATTGAAATTACCTTCATACACTTATTAAAAGCTAAGGTAATTCCAATCACATTCCCATAAACTTTTTTCTACTTTCATGTCTTGAAAATTCTACATCTTTACATGAGAATTTCTTCATTTTTTGTCCTCACCTCTCCTTTGCCTTGTCTTACACACCTACATACACTAAATTATATTTCCTAATATCCTTACTATGGATATACGTAGCCCATTCCATGTAGAAAACACTATTCTATTGATCTTCATTCTAAAATAATACTTATCCTATATCTCTTTGAGATATTCTCTCAACAAACAAGCTCAATAATAGATGGGTTTGTTTTGACAAATAAGACATGGTTACAACAGCTTGCATATAGCTTATTCAACTCCTATATGACCTTCAATATATCCCAAGACAACTAATCATTCTCCTCCTATGTATCTTACTCATCCAAATAACCAAATTCTACTTTTACACTCATGTAAATGAGGATTCACATAGTAATTCAAAATTCAAACTTAGTACTTTTGGAGGGAAACAAATTCAAACACTGAGTACATGATATTCATGCCTTAAGAGAAGGCTTATTCCAAATTTTTTATTATTCATCAAGCATCATGAAGGATTATCCTACATCATAATCCCTGGGTAAGAAAAGGATTTTAACTATTATTCAAATGTGGTGTCTCTTCATCGTCTCTTCTTTCTCCTTTGTATGCCTAGATCCCATGGTATCTTTGATAGTGCTTGAGCTTCTTTGATGTATCATTTCTTTCTCATATTATTGTTTTTATCTTTCTTCTTGTATGTACTCCTTATGTCTTTCTCAGCTGCAATATCCCATATCCAATATTCACCTTCGTATATGTCTTCAAATTCTTCTTGTTTTTCTTTGGTTCATGAGTTTTCCATTGGATTTAGGACTTGATTCATCTCCACAACTTCCAAACCTGCATTCAAAACATAAAAATAAATGCTAAAATTAAAATCTTGAGTCCATGAAGCCCCTTGATTGTCTACATATTGGTGTTCTTTATTCAAAATTTCCTTCACAATCTTCTCTTTTGCTTTTTTCTTAACTCATCCTCAATCTAATCAATGGTGATGCCATTTTGATATGGACATTCATAAAAATATCTTAAAGGATTTAAAAAATCCTCTATCTTCTTCAATTCTTCCCTCAAGGTGACATCATCATATCCCTTATCAAATTTAGGATATAACTATTCTTCTTCACATATATTCTCTTCCTCTAAATCTTGTCTTCCATCATTAGATGGTTTCACTACTTCTTCTTGTCTCCAGAAGTCTTCACGAGTTTCATTCAAGAGGTATGAATCCTCTTCACTCTTCACCATTACCTGATCATGACAATGATATTTTCATGTCAACTTAGATCCTTCTTCATGTTGTAGATAGGTTATTATAGGCATATCCTTCCATACTTCATCTTCTCTCAAATTTAATTGAAACAATGATCTATAGGTTGATTCAAAATTTTCATCATTCAAATCAACAAAAACATTTTTCTTACCTTTCATTTCCTTTGTGGAATTCTCATGCTTCTTATTCTCATGAGATGTCTCTTTCATGCTCATTATTACACCAACATCCTCTTGCTTGCTTGAATTTGATTCAATATTCTTCCACTAACTTATTGGTTTTTTCATCACTTCCTCAAGTCCATCATTATCACATACACCTTCTTGATATGTATCTTCATCACTTATTGTGCTCTTAGCACCCATATTTTATTCTTTACCTTTGTATCTGATTTCTGAATCAATTTAGGAACCTTATAATCATGTTATTATGCCAAATTTGAGAGATAATCCTCAATCTTTCTTTCACCATGTTATACACTTGTATTTTCATTAGAAATAGGAACAAAATCAGCTTTAGAAACAAAATTTATATTTTTATGAACCTATTGTTTTAATGGATGCTTCTCCATAAATTGATTTCTTGCAAATTCTTTCTTTCATGCATGACTGAAAGCAGCTTCTGAAATTCTATTCATTTTTTCCATAGAATCTTGTATGTTCACTCTTTTCCTCAATATTTCATGGTTCATCATCATATACATCCCATTTTGTGTACTTGATCTATCTCTTCTAGATCATCTTCAAAGACATCATAGAAATATTAATCTAATTCATCTTCCATCTCTTTGCTTACTTGTTGCTATGTTTTTTCATCCCTTTCTTCTCCTTTAGGTTCCACGTCATCATATCACTACAGATAAAATAATATTCCACATGCATCAAATCATATTAATCGATTACGCATGCATCTATTCATATCCATCCCGTCCACCCCAATATGCCAAACCAAAATCAATATCTTTCTAGCGTATACAAATCAAACCATTTCTCAATGACGCACTCTTGTTCTATGGTTCATTCTTGACTTCTAAGAGGGAATTTATAATTGAACCTCATCTCATGCATACTCATTCGTACTCACTAGGCGGCACATTGTTCCCATCACACTCACAGCATACTACATATCTTAATTGTACATTGTTCTTTCTTAGTTATACTCACATAATATTATGTTTAATATATCAACTAGATACATTGTATGTCATTATCTTTCTATTAAAACATGTGCATTCACTTTCCTTCTAGTTGTTATTGTAGACTTTACATAGATTGTTACACACAACATGGATGTTTGGTGTTGTACCTCTTAGCATCCCCGCAGTAGGCTCCTGTGGGCATCCACTATCATACACATCACAGGTGTTATTATTTCATTTTATACTACTTCCTATTCATACTAGCACACTACTATATCGGATCATACATGTTTTGACATACTTTCTATCTTTTTAACATTGTAATGGGTGCTTCATGTGTAGCATTTTTCTTGTAGGAACTCTTTTCTCCCATGGTTGTCTGATATCTTACTTGTCACTATTTATCATTGTTTTCAATTTTTTACGAGTTATTCCCTTTGTCTTGTGTGCACATTTTATTCTTTTGGTTGTATTAGCCTCAATCATCTTACGACATTATGAGTGATGTCCCATGATTGCAACCCTCTTTTCTTGGTCTACATTGTATTCTTGCTTGTTAGCTTACATCTTGCCTTTTATATGCGGATTTATCTTGTTTGTACTAACGCTTATTTTCAGCCTCTTTTTTTCCATGTGTCTTGGTTTCTACCAAGCACATTCCCTCCTCCCCTATAAGGCATCCATTTAATCATAGCTCCCAGTCCTCCTTTGGTCCACATACTCCTTGCGACATCATATGCACCCAAAATGAGGGGGAATCATTGACTGAGATAGTCACCCAATATACTGGTTTATAGTCACAATTTAGCACATTTTAGTACTGATACAACACAATCTTCAATCACATCAATGACCTAGAATCTGACTTGGATTTTCAGCATAGCACACACACCAGTGCCCAAACACACACAGTAGCACCTAGGTTCTTATGAACCTTCCTGGGTGTTTATGACCAAGGGACAGTTACACATTTTTTCTCAATTTGGCACTGTTCACAGCAGTTTACACATCAGATTTTATAGGATAAATATAGTCCTTCAGCATTCTGCAAGCATGCATTTCACCTTATTTATTTATTTTCACGTTTGATCAAACTAGATCAAAACGGATTGGATTTACACACACTATCTACAATGGTTTTTATACTTCGATAAGAATTCAAACGTTGGATAATAATCATGCAAGCTCGATTTAACACCCATTTCATCGAATATGTGGAGAAGACAAATAGAACAACTCATAGACTTATAATTATCATGATTATAGGAATCTAATGCATGATCTTTGACATCTTTTGGAACTGATTAATCATCTCAACTGAGATTCAATTAAGGACCTCATATGTATTTAACAAGATGAATCTAATTAAAATATGGCACACACTAGTTCTTCCACAATTGTAACTCTCAAAACAATCAGTTTTTATCATAATTATCTCTTAGTTAAGTAGTTGTAATTATTGCAAATAATCAATCCTCTTCTAGAGTGACTAGGATTTCTTGAGATATAAAAGATAATTTGTAGTAGGATTAAAAAGTTAGCTCTTTGATTGCTATAAAAATAAATTCTTCTATTCAATAAAGTGCTTGATTTAGGGATAACTCAACCTGTGTGATTTACAATCTTAAACCAGATCATTGGGAAGCAGCAAGGTCCACTCTTCCCCAACATGAAGGTAGAATTTCTTGTTTATCTAATTTCTGTTATTTGTCCTTTATTTAAATTACCATAATTTAAGTACTTTCACTATTTTCAATTCTAAGTTCAATAATCCTTTGTTTTATCAATAGACTTCATTTCTCAATAGCATTTAGCATAGTATTTTAAAGTATCGAGCACAATTTCAATCATTTCCTTTGTTGAAAATATCTATGGACACCTCCCTAGACTAACCATCATGAGATAACTAAATTGTGAGTACCAACGACATTTGTCACATTTTGGTGCCATTTTATGGCGAATATTAAGGTGTTAGCAAATATTAAGGTATTGACTTGAAGTACTTTCTTGATGGCTTGGTAAGTTTTAATTTATAAATTTATTTTCCATAACTCTTTCTTTCAAAATAAAATACCTTGTAGTGACAACAAGATTCTTTTTGTGTTTTGGAGTATGTGTAGCACAAGCAATTAGTAAGTACTTGTAGTTAGGAAATTGTTTTCAGTATGGTGGGATTTTATGTTTATACATAGATACCGTAGAGGTAGATTTATTATAATCAATTTACAAACGCCCCCTCAAAACCAACCTATGAAACAACTTGTTCAACAAGAAAGGATGGTTGATGAAGTGGAAAACCCCAATGGTGTAAATAATTACAACCCTCCACTTGGAAGGATAGTTATCTATTCCATGGAACTAGATCTGAATGACCAAGCCCCTATGAATAATATATCCCCTTAAATTATACCAACCTTCAAGGGACTGGTCTCATAATATCCTAACCAATTCCTATTTGAGTTCAAATTCATTTGTCATAACTATGACTACATCTTAGACAATCTAAAATTAAAATTATTTCCTTCAACTTTGAAGGATGCATCCATAAAGTGGATCATGGGCTTAACCCCCAACTCCATTCAAAGTTGTCAACAAATGAAAATAATCTTCTTGGATAAATACCAAGATTATTGTAGAGTGAGGGACAAGAAGGAAGAACTCTTTAGGATGCAACAAAATGAGGATGAGAGTGTTGAGGACTATCTATATCAGTTCCTCTTTCTTCACAGGAGGTGTGGTACTGGTCTTGCTATTACTCTTCTTAAAACTCTATTCCTTAAGGGATTGGATGAAAACACACAAGAAGCCTTAAATCTTATGGGAAAAGGATATATGAACAAATTTGAATTCAATGATATCATTAAACTATGTAGGAACTACTCTTGAACTCACCCAAACCTTTGAAAACATAAAATAAATATTTCCAATGGTGACATATCCAATTAAGAGAGGAAATTGAAAATATAAGGAGAGACCTCTTAGTTCAAATTAATACAATTATGGATAGGGAGAAATCTAGGAACACATATCCATTATTCATATATTGTCCAAGATGTATGGATAAACATAGGCTAAATGGTTCTCCCTTAGATAAAATAGACATCTGACTTATCTATGATCTAAAGTATGCCAAAAACTAATGTTGATTGCTTCACTTGCTAAGGAATCATTTAAATAAGAACACGTAAAAATAATTTGAGTTGAATTATGTGGCTTAGAGGTAAGGAGGGAATTTTCAATCAAATCATAACCATTCCTATGTACCAAAAATGCAATGGGTTCCAAACTAGTGGAACACACCATGGTCGTACCCCCAACTATGGGATCAACAAGTCCCATAGGAATGGAGTCCCCAGTTGAATGCACCACTAAATTACTATCAACAACCCTGTGCTCCAAACCCAATCATTCCGCCATTTCAAAAATTTAATCCTCAATTCCAACAATAGTGTAATGTACCCCAAGGATCAGGGAAACAATATTATAACCAAATAAGACCCTAGGGACAACAAGCTTTGTTTACTGGGCCTACATCTTCTACCCCATATAAAAAACCTACCTAGCCACAAATTTTAGCTCAAAATATGAAAAATAATGTGAGGCAAGGTAACCCAACATACACCATGGAATCAGGAAAAAAAACCCACAATAAACTTTGTAGACTGTAGAAATATCTTACTATGTTCAGGGAAGGTTACTCAAAATCATCATATCCTATTATAGAAAAAGTACCTAAAGAAAGAGAAAAATTAGAGGAAACACAACCTGATCATGTTATTGAAGAAACATCTAAACCAAACTCAAGAATTTCCTTTTAATCTAGACTATTGTAAAAAACAACACTACAACCCATGAAGAACTAGAGTCAAAGTTGATTCAAGGATTAAAAAAATTGAGTATTGGAATCCCTCTTTTACAAACTCTTAATGAAATCCCAAAATTGAATAAAACCATCAAAGATATTTGTTTTAAGACTCTAGGTAGAAGAAATAATTAGCCTAAAACAATACATGTTGATGGAAAATTGTCTAGCATATTGGAAGGGAATATGACCCCTCCAAAATATGGAGACCATGAGAGTCCAATTGTCATGATTTTTATAGGAGATGTCTAAATTCCCAATGTTCTAATTTATTTAGGGGCTTTCATTAACGTGATGACTACTGACCCCTTGTCCACATTGTCTCTCCTTAAACCACAATCAACTTCAATACTGTTACAAATTGAAAATTAGTCTCTATCCAAGCCCAAAGGGATCATAGAAGATGTGATCATAACCATTGAGTCATGGGATTATACAGTAGATTTTATCGTCACTAAAATGAAGAATAAGAAAATTGAATATCCTTTGATCATGGGATACCCTTGGTTAGCCAATGTTGTGCCTCATATTGATTGTAGGATAGGAAATATGGTGATTACAAATGGACATGATTCGAAGAAGTTATCCATTTATCTGGCCATAAAACCCTTTTCTACAGAAGATAAATAATGGTGGAAGGATGATACAGATGAATCAGAAGATGTGGTTTCATCTTTGGCCATGGTCATAATTCGGGAACATTCAGAATAAATCCAAAATTATGATTATGATTCATGTCATGGATTTTACATAAGACATGCCCTACACCATAAATCCTATGTTGGACTGACTATGATTCATACGCTACAACCAGCTGAAACAAAGGACAACATGATGGATGAGAACAATCAACATATAATTTTCCCTTTGTCATGAAACATAGATATGAATGGGTCTGTATTTCACAACATTACCTCCATTCATATATTACTTCTCCATAGGTTTCCCTTGAATGCTTTGTTGAGATAATACACTGCTATAAATTCTCTCCACCCAGACACCAAACAATTACCCATCTTCCCAGAAAAAACACTGGAAGTAAATAGTTTGTTGACTAGTAAGGAAGAGAATACCCTATTAAAAATTCTATGCTCTCATCCTTAATCCTTTTCTTGGGAATACAATGACATGAACGTTATTCACCCCAGTAGTTGTACACACCACATTTACACAACTAATTTTAGACTACATATCAGACAACTTAAACAGACTTTGTATTTCCCCAGATCATTGTGTTGAAGGGAATGGTAAAATGGATGAAGAATGTTATAATCTCAAGGGAGTGGTAGAAGAAAATAAATTTTTAAATTAAGAAAATTAAATGCTTCAAGATAATGTTCTTCACATTTGTCGATTATATGACTATGCCCTTTCTTGCAAGACACCTTCTAATTTTTATGCATTATTTTTGAAGGAATAGTTCTTCAAATCGAAATTCAATATTTTGTTCTATGGTGTCTATAGAATTTGATGGTGAAAAACAATTTGTTAGAACATATAAAATAAACAGACATAGTTTTCAAAAATTTATTATGTGAGTTCTCTGTCTATAAGTTTCTTCTCTCAAAGCAAGTGGAAATTCTAATTGATTTGTATGTTAGAGACATGCAGTTGAGGTCTTTTGTTTCCACCATGAGACACTAATTTATCATGAGAGAAAATAGGGGCATATGTAAGAGAATAAACCAATTCATGCCTCTTAATGAGGCATGATCTCCTAGCTCTAATCAGATTCTTCAGGATATATCAGTCTTAGGTCTACTTTATGCAGCTTGTGGAAAAGTATAAGGCAAATATTGCAGCTTGTATATCAGATTTTAGGGAGTATATACTCTCAACCTTTAATGTAAAATTTATTGTTTGTCAACTCAAGTATGCACTGCTTCTAGAGGAATGGAAAAATAAAAAAATTATCTCCCCAAATAACCTCCACTGATCATTAAAAATGGCCAAGGAAATCTACAAAATTATGCTCAAAATGTAGGAGAAATGGATAGGAATGAGATACAGACCTCTTTTAGGAATAGAACTTGTGCCATGATGGAATAACAACCAGGATCAACATGAATCAAAATACAAAATATGGAGATAGAAGATAGTAAAATTCTTTGGGTGTTGTGACATAGAGCAAGATGAAACATGGTGTACTTTTGCCAATGAATATAATTGCACAATTATTGATGATAACTTGAATAGATAGCAGGAAGACCTAATAAGCCTTAAGTTTGGGGAGTGATGAGCCCTCCTAATTCCTATGTAAACCCCCTATTTTTTCATGTCATCATTTTGTATTAAGGATGATATTATCATTTTGTAATTAATACCTTAGTATATTTTAAAAGGAATTTTTGTGCATAACCTTGTTATTTTAATTTTGTGCATGCTTCTTCAAAATATGTTAAATGGATCTTTATGTGTATTAACAATGTGCCAAATATCTTATCTTAAACCATCGTAGGACTTAACTATAGACCATTGTAATACTTTTTTATGCATTAGCACATGAATCACTTAAGAGTACAAGACTCATTGTTCATTAACGCAGGACTCAACAGAGCACTAACGTATGATTCACCTAGAATGAAGAACTTGTGAAAACAAGGTAAATTACTCATATGGAAAGGCAACAAGTTGATGTCATCAGTACATGATTTGATACAATGAGAGGGGCATAAAATTTGGGCTACCATCTCATCCATCAGGTAACTTATGTGGATCATGCAAGCTCAACTTAATATCCATTTGATCAAAGACATGGAGTAGAAGAATAAAACAACTCATAGAATTATAATCATCATGATTATAGGAATATAATACATGATCTTTGACATATTTTGGCACTAATTAATCATCTCAACTAAGAATAAATTAAAGACCTCATCTATAGTTAACAATATGAATCTGATTCAAATATGGCATGCACTAGTTCTTTCATAATTCTAACTCCCCAAACAATCAGTTGTCATAGATATCTCTTAGTTAAGTAGTTGTAATTATTACAAATATTTAGTCCTCTTCTAGAGTGACTAGGAATTCTCTGGATATAAAATATCATTTGTAGTAGGATTAAAAAGACAATTCATTGATTGTTGTAAAAATAAATTCTTCTATTTAATAAAGTACTTGATTCAAGGATAACTTGACCTATGTGATTTAGAATGTTAAACTGGAACAATGAGAAGGATAAAGGGAAACTCCTCCCCAACGTGAATGAAAATTTTCTTATTTATCTCAACTCCATTATTTAGCCTTTATTTAAATTACCAGAATTTAATTTCTTTCAGTATTTTCAATTATGAGTTCAGTAATCCTCTGTTTTATCAATAGACTTCATTTCTTAATAGAATTTAGCATAGTATTTGATTGAGTTCATTAGCAAATAAGTACTGAGCATATTTTAAACTATTTCCTTTATTGCAAAATAGCCATAGACACCACCCTGTACTGACAATCATGAGAAAACTAAAGTTTGATTACTAACAATGCTTGTCATTTTCCCACTAACCCCCAGTTCTTGAGGCCTCTTCTAACAAAAAATTGTTGTAGCCTTTCTCCCTTAATTAAATTCACAATGTGGTTTTCTCCATGGAGTGTGACAAGGCATCTGGTCTTGATGGGTTTCCTACAGCTTTCTTTCAATATTTTTTGGACATCGTTGGCGTGTATGTTTAGGATGATGTGGAAGACTCTCATCCTTCAAAGAAGGTTTTTGGTGAGCTTAGTCACACTTTCATCTTTCTCTTTCCCAAAAAGGATCAACCATACTCTTTTAATGATTATTTGTCTTATTTCATTATGCAACACGGCCTATACTATCATCTCCAAATCTATTGTTCTTTGCATTAAACCATTGATAAATTCTCTAATTGCTTAAGACAAAGGTAGTTTTATTCCTGATCGAAATATCTTTGACAGATTCATGCTGACTCATGAGATCCTTCATTCCCTCTCTTTGTCTAAGTAGTAATGGATGTTAATTAAGCTTGATTACAAAAAATCTTATGATTGTATTAACTAGAGACTCCTCTATATTTCTATTTGTAAGATGGGTTTCCATTTGAACTTCCATGAATGGATGTTACATTATATCTCTTCCCTCAGATATTTTTTTCTCATGAATGGTTCTATTGAAGGTTTCTTCTCTAGCAATCATGACATTTGTCAAGGTGAATTTCTCTCCTCTTTATTATGTATTCTTGTAACTAAAGCTCTTGGTAGATCTATTCAGTATGCTCACACACAAGGATGAATTCATGGCCTCATGATTGTTGAAGGGTTGCCTCATGATTGTCATGTTTCTCACCAATATTTTTCTAACGATACTTTCCTCTTCAGCACCTCCAGTTTGGAGGAATTTTGGGCATTCCAATATTTCCTTTCATGTTATGCAGAAGTTGTCGGTCAAGTGATCAATTTCCATAAATATATCATATTTTTATTTAACACTCCTTTACACATGTAGCGTCAGATTCATGATTATTTTGTCTTTGAATAGGGTTCCATGCCCCATAAGTATTTAGGGATTCCTCTTTTCGCGGTTCAAGGTCACTCTTCTCTATGGGACGACCTTTTTTCATCCTTTTTGAAGGGTTTTTAGTCATGGAAAGTAAAATGTTTATCTCTAGCAGGCATAATTAGTCTCATTCGTTCTATCATCTACACTCTTCCTATCTTTATGCTTTATGTCTTGTGCATCCCTAGAATCATTTTGTTCAAGATTGAGAAACTTCTCTACTCCTTATGGAAGGGTACATCTAATGTTAAGAAATTTCACCTTGTTAAATGGGATATTGTTAAATATTTGAAGATCATGGGAGGTGACGACATTTTTTATTTAGGTTTGCATAACATCACCTTAGGGGATAAACTCATCCACAGTATCATCAAAAATTTCAGTAATCTCCTTAATGAATGTTTACTCAAGAAATATCTTGTTAATAGGATTCCTAGTTCTATTATTTTGGAGGTTGACCTACCTAAAGGGTTGCATATGTGGATTTTTTTATCATCTTAATGATCTATCTTTGACAATCGAGTTTCCTGACACATCAACAATGGTGATTTCGTTATTTTCTAGGTAAAATCCCATAATGGAAATGTTCCTTTATCTAGTATTCCTAGTCTCCAAGATGCTAGGGATTTTACAGAAATCTTTTGGGGATTTAAATTTTACAATTATGGTCTAAGGATGGTAACAGAGCCCATATCTTGGTTTAGAAGAATGTAGACATCCTTAGGCTTTCTAACAAGCATAAGTCACTATTTTTTCTTAATTATATAAATGTCATGGCGTTTGGCTTCCAGAAGAGGATCATATCATTTGGAATAGTTATAATACTGGTAATTACTTAGCTTCTCCTACTTATCAAATGCTCACTCACGGTACTCTTCTTCATCCCTCCTGGATGCATTGCTAGAATTATTCTGCTCTCCCGAAAGCTGATGCTTTCAGTTGGCTAAATTTCAAGGGGAAAATTTTGACATAGTTGGATAGGAAAAGTGGGGGGTAGTTGGTCCCACTCACTGCATCATGTGCTTCAAAGTGGAAGAGAATAGTAATCACTATCTTTTACACTATCTTTTTACATCGTATTATTGGTACTGGCTCTGTGATAAACTTTAGTTATCCTGGACCCATGTGCCACTCTCATCTCCACTATCTCCTCTATGTCGAATCTCAAATATGGTTTTTTTCTTTGTTTGGTTTAGATCTGTGGTCATGTTATTCTCCTCTAGTATATCTGGTGGGAATGTAATCTTCATTTCTTTTGTGATGAGTCCTCTTCTCTTTCAAGTGTTCTTTCCAAAATTTAGGTGGATATCTCTGAAAATTTCATCTCACATTGCAAATACTTATCCAGTAGGGATGTGGAGATTTTTCGTTCCTAGACCCTCATTCGGTTACCTTCTCTTGGGTATATTTTTTCTAAATGCATTTCCAAGGTCTCTAAAATGATGATACTTAAGAGGAATCATTAGCATCCACCCCCTAGGTGTTGTAAACTTGATTTCGATGATTCTTCCAAAGGGAATCCTGGTCTTTCAGGGGTAGGGTGTATCCTATGTGATGAGAGGGGTATTATTATTAAAGAAGGTTCTTTCTGGCTACCCCCTAGTTCTAGTAGTATAGCTGAAGCTCAACCATTACTGTATGGTATTAAACTAGCCCTTAATAGTGGTTACTCCAAGCTTTGCATCGAAGGGGATTCACAAGTCATCATTCTTTTCATTTACAAGGGAAAATATTTTACTTGGTTTCTTAATATATTTATTAATCAGATAATCCATTGGCTTTTCTTCTTTTATTATTTTCCCATTCACCACATATATCATGAAAAAAATCAAGCTACAGATATCATTAATAATTAAAACATTATTGTATATGATATCACGTATCATCTACTATAATCATGTTGAAACTATAGTAGTCTCTCGATAACACCCTCTGTCATGATTTTTAAGGCTTCCCACCCAACCCTCTATTCAGGTCTAGGAAATCCTAATGTTGGGACCAGGTTACCTTGGTTGTCTCTCCTTCATTCCATCCAGCTCCATTTCTGTATGTCACTCCTCCACTAGTCTCTTATTCCTCTTATCGAGCGATTGTCCTTATTTCCATTTTGTTCGCATCTACAAGATGCGAAGTCTGAAGGGGGCTTACTCCCTGTAGCATGTAATGTGACATCACATTGGAGCATCTACCCCAATGCTTCATATGCAGAAAATTAGGAAGTCCACCACACTTCTTTAGTCATTTACATATCTACTAGGATTTGCATGCGTCCACTATCTTTAAAGCTTGTTGGTGTATTTGTGTGCAATTCCACTCTTAACGAGCGCCGATAAGGATACTAGTACACCACCCTAAAATATCACATTATTCACTCTAAACCTCTGAAATTATCTCATAATTACTGGTCAAAGTAGTGGAACATGTACGACTATCCTTTTACTACTTTTGATATAGGTTCATCTACTTCTCCCTGACCTTTAATGGCATTTTATGACAAATTGTCCCACAACTCGACTAATCATTCCTATGCTCACACATCAGGTCTCAAATTATTAAATATTCATGCTATGAACCTTTTAACACTCACGTATCCCACTTTCATGGGGTTTATGTCTCCAAGGTTAATCCTTATTCAATTTTATATACTCCTGCTATCCCTATCTTGCCCCCATTAGTTAATTTTATTCGCTGGATTTGAAGGCTACCAACTGGTAATTGAAATTAAATCCTACACTCAAGAAGATGGTCCATGCTCAGCCTGGCTTATCCACTTTCATACTTCACTAAGTTAACATCTCAAGTCAACTTAGAGCAAAAAAAATCAACTAAAGATGGAAATCTATTAAATCCTATGCACCGAGGAAAACTCTTAGAATCTTATCAAATCTATGCAGTTTGAGTTGGCCTAAACATATCTCATGCTCATAAAACATGGCATTGTCAAAATTAAAGAAAATCTATACAAGTTTAAAAGTCACGTCACTATTTTTGAGAAAATAAAACAAAAGACATGAATTATAATATTTGAATGCAAAAGATAAAATAATTCAAAAGGCATGCCACCTTTTCCATAGCTCTAATGAAAACTCAGTCCATGCAAGCTCAAAACAATAGTCTCAACTAGTCTCAATCCTAGCTTTATATATTTTTGGGATTACTAAAATCACATTCATTAGCAGTGCTTTAGGTAACTATCAGATTATTACAAGTTATACCACACAAATCAAGGATTTTGGATTCTCTTCAAAACATCTATACATAATCACTCATTACAATAAACTCCATTATCATATTTGGAAGGCTTTGAATTTACATCATTCCTAAATTTAGATATTAGTAATAAAATATAGGTTGGATACATAGGAATGTAGGGGAGAGTCCAACTTGCCGTACATGAATCAATAAATCAAATGCAATCATTAAAATCGCTTTTCTCGTAGCTGAAATACTATTTCCATTCGGAACACCTTCAAAGCATACTCAAAAACAATTTGATCAAGAGATTCAACAAGCTCGATGTCTTCATATCCAAGCTTTAGCAGTCCTATCTGATACAAAGAATGACCTAGTTATCTTTTATTTGATTTGTTTGTTTTGTTTTGTAGTATTTCTACTATGTATACAAAGAGTTATCAAAATTTAGTGTTAAGAGAACAATGTATATGCAAAATTGAAAGTCAAGAGGCCTTTTATGAGATCACCTCGATCTCCTCAAGTGGAGTCTGGTCTACAAATAGTCAAATATCTAAAGGATGATGATGCTCCTTTTTTTGGATTAGCTTGTGCTCCTATCAAATATGGTATGAAATAAGTGCAAGTATAAAATTTATCCATGTGTATAGAAAATCCACAATCAAGGAACTATTGAAATATTGGACCAATAAAAATAGAGAGACAAAGACACCTATTTGGGTTGTCAAATTGGCAAGGAATATGCCTTTCGAAGTATTGTTAGTGAATTTCAATACTAAGATAGAATAATGCCTCGTGATGGAGATCTCGATATATCTCATGATCTACTGACTGGGAGAATGTTGGTCCCTCCAAACATGGATTCCAACATATATGTGTCTATTCTAGGTGCATCACACATTGATCTCAATGGAAGAAGTTGTATGGAACATGAGAGGGGAGAGTACAACATTGGAGACTGAAGATAAATAGTTAAATCTATAGTGCCACCCTTTTGAGTTATGATATGAAGGATGTGAATTACTTATATCAAAAGAAATGGATTCATCAAGATCAACCAGTTGTGGTGTGATAAAAATCCATGTACATGGCGCAAAATGATAATAGATCTTCATCATAATCCAAGCATGATAATTCCTAGGATGTGTAAATTACCTCAATGCATCCCTGAGTATAAGCAATGTAAGGACCACATCTAAAGTCTACTTACCCGAAGACATGGATATCCAGATATAAATTCATAGTGGAGTATAATATGGTAATTTCCCCATTATGTGGTGCTAAAGGTATAATAATGATAATATTGCATAATAGGAAAATGCCCCCAAAGGTGAGGAATTTTTTATTTTATTTATGATTGAACATGATAAGTATCAAATAATAATAAGGCTAATGAACATATGAATACATCCCCAAGGCGGGGAATAGTATAACCGATATCAGGTATAAGAAGCAACTTCTTGTCCTACAAATCAACAATTTCCCTTGTATCATTTAAAAATGTTTTGACAATTAATATAGAGTGACTATGTTTTATAGATGTTGTAGATCATTGTTATAATTTATTAGTCTTGGTAAGCACCAAAATGTAAAGTGGCTCAAGTGTGACAAAGATAAAGTCATGGGATAACACAAATAAGTAGGTCCTTGTTCCCCCATATGTAGTGCATGATGTAAATGGAAAAGGTAACAAGGAGATATAAAAGGGAACCCATGGTAGTACATCATGGAACCATAGAAGTTTTTGGATGTTAACCACTTAATTTCATGTAATAGAAATTGAATATAACTAATATTGATTTTCAATATACATAGACTAAAAGTTTAAAGGAAAAATCAATTATAGAAGAGAGATTCAATTAGGTTTGAAATTAGAGCATACTAAAATAAGATATGGATTAAAAATATGGGACAGGTAAATAAATAAAGAGGAATCCCCACTTTCATGCAACTTGCATCATGTTTATAAGTGCTTAGGAACATGGTCAATTTATAACTATGATACCAATCAACTTGGAAGTCAATGTAGGCGTTTGGGATGGGGTAAAAATGGAAGCTAAATAGAGGGACTTAGCTGATTACAAATGACTTCTAGAAAGATATAGGACTGTAACTACTGAAACAAGGAGATTTGAACATAGAATTACCTAGAAACTGAGATAATACCGACAAAGCTCAAATGGGTCCATGACCATGAAAAATAGTCTTGGACGCGTACTCTAGACTTCTATTCCTACAAATAGATAGAATTAGGCATGTTGAAAATAAATTCAAGGTGAAAATTAAACAAGCTTTTTGTCAGATCATAGAATTTCACGCTCTGTTGACCTGTCCAAGATTAATGCACCTCAAACCCTAAACTATGGATAAAGAGTTTTGAAAAACTCCAATGAAATTGATACCTGATGGACAAGATCCGAAGA
>CM034151.1:380654606-380795149 GCA_019776745.2 Taxus chinensis
CCGACAAGATCTCGGGATTGGAAGGTGAATTGGTCGGCTGGATGTTTTGGATGCGAGTTGGCGAGATACTGGAACAGAGTCACCAGATGATAGATGGTCGTGACAGGGACAGAGTAACGGTGCTCCTCTCAGGGATTGATTTGGACAGGATCTGTCCCAATCTGAGACAATTGAAGCTAAAAGGATCTCTCTTTCTCATACCCTGTATCTCTCTCGCTCTCTGTTCGTGCGTAAGTGCTCTCTTTTTGGTCTCTTCCGTCCTTAGAACTGAGTTCTGGACTTGCTTTTATAATCGGCGCCGCTCCTAAAAAATCGGCGCCGACCATATGGGTCGGCGCCGATCGCGGAAAAGACTCCCGAGGTGGCCAAAAATGATCGATTTCGAGAAAGATAAGACTTATCCTGACTACGGGAAAATATCCTGCTTAGGGAAGATTAAAAATAGATGTGACACATGGATAGAATAAATTTGGGGTGGATAAGTGATTAAGATGCATGGGAAGAAGCGTAATTAAATATTTAATATTTAATCACTCATGGGTAAGATGTGATGGGATGAATTAAATTTGGAATAAGTGATTAAATCACAAATTGGATAATATCCCAAGGGGATAGTTGGTGACGTAAACGTGCCCCAGGTTACCTAAGCAAGTAAACATATGAGAGGGACACTAAATTGAGTAACCAATTTTAGGTGTCTACACAAAGTTTGTGGACATTCGAATTATTAAAACCTAACCTAAGGTTATAAGGTTGAGCCAATGTTGTATTAAAGGTGGCCTAGGATTTGAATGTGGAACTATGTTGCATGGAGTGAGTTATCACCCACTATCAGTGGTGCTGATAGATATATTAAAGAGGCTCATAAAGGATTTCTCTCAGCTAAATTTAGTAGTATTAATCAAGGATGCAGGTTCCTGTTAAACTAATTAATGGAATGTATCAAGTCATAAATAACGGGAGTTAGAGCAGTGCTAAACTTAATTAGAAACATGAAAGGTGGTGTGAATTTTGGAGGGAACACAGAGTGTCCTTTCATGCATTAAATATCCTTAAAACTCCATCCACCATTTCAGGGAATGCACTAAGTGGTTTTTTTGGGGGGAATATTGAATGGTTGTTTCATTTTTGCTTTTTTGTATTTGTGTCTCATGGAGATCTGCATGTTGATTGTTCCTCCTCTTTTTATTTCTTAAGTTATATTCAAACTTTTGCATGATTATTTTGTAACTGTGAAGATAAAATAGAGGAAGCTATTATTGGTCATATATAATAAATAAGAATAAAGGAAGTTGGAGGGTTTTAGGGTTTTCTGTGGATTTGATTTCAGGTTTTTGAAAAAGCATGCAATCGAGCTTGTAAAGGAGAACTTGGAAAAGAGAAAGAGGCACTACCAGGCATAATAGGCTTTATCTCTTATTGATATCCTTTTTTATCTATTACATGCATAAATGAAATCCTCCTTTAAGTTTTATTGTTTTTAGTGGACATGGTTTTATTGGAATGGTTTAAATCTATCAAATATTTTTCTCCTATGAATGTATGGATCTAGGTATGGAAGTAAATAGTTGGAAAAGAATGATAGTATGCACTTATTATGCAAACTAGTTGTTACATATTTTGTCACATGAGGCTTGTATTATGAAAAACTGTGACCTGGGGTTGCTTAGTTTAGTGGATTTTATGGCTTATCAAATCTTCTCCCCATAACAGATTCAAGATATATATGTCTGATATATTTATATGGTTCATATTTGTATGGGAACTCTTATTGTGTGTGTGTGTGTGTGTGTGTGTGTGTGTGTACATATATTCAATTTCTTATGTGTATATTCGATTGATTAGAAATAATCAGATGGGTTATGGGTGTCAATTGAGAGTCACATGTATTATGTAGTTAAAACTTGAAGTTTCGAGAATGATAACCTCGGCCCACATTCTAGGCATATCCATAGTATGTTAACCTGTTAGAATACTCGGGTTGCTACAAAAATTTGGCCTATGGTAATGTTGCAGAGTTATTTTCCTTTATTTAAGATATGAAATTTCCAATGCTTACGAGTTGGGTGTCATCCCTTTTGATTTAAAATCATTTCAGGTGCATGACACTATTGGGACCAAATCATATTGATTTCATGGGCTTAAAATTACCTTTTGTGGATTTCAAATAGTTTTTGTTCATATATATGGTTGTGAATGTTATCTTAGGAAGAGTATCCTTCACCCCTGGAGTTGTTTAAATGTTACATGGATGTTATACTTACGATTCCCCAGGTCTGACTAGTGTATGCCAGTGTTGAAAAACTGTGTGGTCGATATGTGTCATTATGTTTAACATAGCAGTGACCTTGTCACTTTCCCTTTCATGAGTGTTAAGGTATTTTGTTAAACTGAGTTTTATAGAAATATGGACCTCAACCTAGGTGTTATCGATGATCCAATATTATTTATTCTAAATTATGGAGGTTTTACTTCTATGGGTAATCTGAATTCAATGATCCATGTTTGACCATGAATACATTAAGTGGAAGTTTAGGGTTGTAATTTGATGGTTCAGGGAGCTAAGCTCTCCTTTAACTAAGAAATAACGTTGAATGATAGAGGGTGTTCATTGTAATACAAACAGTGATATCCAATTGTTGTGAAAGTAAGTATATTACTTAATAGACCAAGTGATAGATAAATGATTGAGATACTTGTATAATTTATAATACCTGTAGTATAATTCAATACTTGTGGTTATCTGTGTGGAACCAGAGTAGAATGACTTGTGTCTAATATATTTTTGAATTTTTATGTAATTCTAGAATCTATAAAGAGTGAAGAAAGGACCATGGAATCTTGTATAAGATAGATGAGAATATATAGAATATCAGTAACTAGATATTGATTAAGTTACAAAGGTTATGAAATTTCTAATATACTCATTTGGCTATCATTGACTAATTAATTAATTGAGTGACCTTAAGGGTTATGTTATATATGTGAAAGTATATACTTTATTAATAACTTTAGATTATAAAGTTACAAATGTAATAATATTACAAGTATACTTAGTACTATAAACATTAAAGAGTTGATTGACCATAATGATCAAGTGGATCATACTTGAGTATTTACCTTTAAATTATTATATCAAATGAAGTAAACATCAATGTATGTGTAAAGTACTTTCTGGAAATGTTAAAATTTGTTATGTGCTCCTCTTAGTCCTTTTTTGAATCTAACTTAATGCAACATTTCCTTTATGAAAATACTAGATGGTATAAGTTATTATGGGAGATATAGATATTATAATGCAAGTTCTTATGAATTGACAGTTGCTAACAAATTTTGCATATTGACTACTTAAAAGGTGAAAGATGGATGAAGTTAAAATATTTCATTTGTTCAATTTGACAGAAGAAAGTTGAATTATATTACATGTTGTATTTATCATTAAATCAAGTACCATTGTATTGATTTGATAAATGAAATACCAAGTAGTCTAGTTGATTGTATCAATTCCAAAAAATGGAAATTGTTAGACTTGTTATGTCTTTAGGCAATTCTGTTTACCTAATTTCAAAGAAATGAATAAGAGGCTTTTATATGTTCATTATGAAATAAATTGCATTTGATGTGAAAATTAAGTTTATTAAACTTAGTGCATATATGATTTTTATTTAAGATGCCAAACTATAATGTATTGATACAAGTGTGAATATATTGTATTCTTTGTCTAATATAAGATTATTGTATTAATGTTATTTAAAGTGATATGTATGACTATTTTTGCAAGAAATTTAAATAGTGACTATAGCCTATTACAGTGCTTCATATGAACATGTCATAGAATTATATATATATATATATATATATATATATATATATATCTGTATGTATATATATCTGTATGGGTAGCTTCCCTTACTTAGAATTCAAATTAATAACATGAATGTTATACTTAAATTTATTTACTTGATAAACTTTCAAAGTATGATTTAAGAGATTAATACATTATGCAGATTATATCTTTAACCTAAAATTAATTAGGTCATGATGTTCTTTCTCTAATTAATTAAGTGACAACTTCAAAACTCTCATTATATCCTTAGGTACAAAAACTACCATTAAGAGTACTACTAGTATTCAGGGATTGGAAAGACGTGAAGTAATTAAACTAATTTAAGTTGTTAAGATATGATGTTCTGATTAGCGGAAATCAGCGGGCTATCTCATCATATCCGATGTTACGTAGTACCCAATTAATGACTTAGGTCATTACTTGGCTACTACGGAGAAAATACTATGATGTGATAACTCATCAAACTCCTCTAATCGTAACCATCGTAAATACATGGATATAGGTACATTTTAGGTACTAGTGCAGGATGGTCCAAATTAGTGCCCTGAACGTAACTTTTAAATGATTGACACTTCACTATCTAGTCCTAATCTAGATAAAAAAAATTAGGTGTTAGGGTGGAATACAAATTCCAAATGACAATTATGTCATCATGGAATTAAGCATGGAAAACATTACTTAAAACCTTATCCAAGGTAAAATAAGATGTTGATTACATTGTCTAGATTTCACCTAGATCTAAAGCTATAGGATTTCAGATGGGTATTTAGTAACAAATTCTTAGATAGGAACTTTAGATTGTAACACTTGAATGTCCTTGAAGGACTAAGGAAACTATGGTATACTTAGTATACATATTTTAATGAAGTGGATATGAGGGATGGATATTAGTCTGATTCATACATTTGCATAAGGTTTATTGTTATAGGATGGATTGATTAAGATGATTTTGGTGCTATATTAAGTTAATTTAAAACAAGGAAACATTACATATGAAATTAAGATTATGTTGGATTTAGATATATGGGTATTAAAATCAATGAATAATAAAGTTAAAAAACAAATCCCTTGTATTGAAGTTTAAAATGAGGTTGTTACAATTTTGAGCATCAAGAGTAGATTTACATGTGTAATTTCCCAAGGATATCGGAAACTTTATGCCATGCATTTTCTTATCCTGACAGATCCTGTGGAGGACATCCAAATTCCTACAAAGCTCAACCAGAATAATTTTATCATTATAATAAATAGGAAGCTTGTAAAGATCTCCTTCAAACCCCGTTGTTATGATATACAAAAACTTATGAAAATGGATAAATAAACTGCCATAAATAACAATCAACTGTTTATATTCTTGGGAAACCTTGTTGGTGATCTGAAAATAGTATTTATTTCTTTCTTTCTACTGTTTTAAATTTTTTTGGATACTTAAATTTTCTAATTCAAAATTGATCAAGAGTGATAAATTTAACCACTTCTAGGTGTTTTGAAACCCCAATTTTCAAACTCTTTCTTAACGACCAATTTATCTCTTAAAATAAAAATTCTATGATTTAATTGAATTTATTACAAATCCATTAAAATTATTCACAAGCCAAATTAATATATACACTCAATCTGATTTATAATACCAAAATTGACTTGTGCATTCATTTTGTAGGTTGTGGAGATTGAATTGTCACTTTTTCACTTAAATCCAATTTAATCAGTTAATCTCTTTCTTTATAAATTAAATCAATTTCCCATAATGATTTTATTTTCTCTGATCAAAAGTTTCAAAAAATTAAAATGAAGTCCACAAAAAAAATTGATAATGGAGTTGACCTATAGGCTACGTCTTTAGATTAACAAATTATGAATCAATCTATTTAATCCAATGAATTGTAACATTCCCATTTTAAGACATTAGAACAAAGGAATTTTTTTTTTTTTTTGATAACGTTCTCTGCTCTAAATTACGTAATCCAGAACACATGTCCAAGTTTTAATAATTGTTCTTTGTTCTAAATGACGTAATTTAGAACACACAATGCTTTTAAAACCAATGTTCTCTGTTCGCATATTCATAATATGGAACACACATTCATTGCCATTCAATCATATAACAAGTAACCATATGCTGCTATAATGACTCGAAGAACTACCGATCTCCCATTTCATGGCTCAGAGTATCATTGATTCTTCGATCTCCCATTTCATGGCTCAGAGGATCATTGATCTCTCATTTCATGACTCGGCTACTTACCGATCCTTCATGTTAATCCATGCATTGTATATTAAGTATACTTGGTTCCCTTTACCTTATCGGTTATTGAAGTGCTCCATTTAAGAGGCCTTTCTGAATATCTGTTACCGATATTCATCCGAAATCCTACTTCTTAAACTAGGTGATTTAGGACAACGCAACCAACAGCTTGCGATACTTTGGCCAAAGTTTTTCACATGCTTAGCATGATCATATTCCTAGACGGCATACTCGTCAATGGGAATATGTCCTTCACCCCACTTCATCTGTTACCTAGAATGGTCTTTTCTGACTTCTGTCAGTCCTCTTGTCCAAGGTTGAACTTTAACCCAAGATAGCAATATGAAAGAATATAGAAAGGCACTCGTGATGATTAAAGGTACGCAAAACATACCTCGTCGACCCTAGTCGATTGCGTGTCTAGTTACCTTTAGTCTTCGCGAGTCACTCCGTATACAAGGTCACATTCCTAACTTGGTCCAAAGTAAAACTGAGGCCAAGTCCAAGTTTATGTAAACCTCGATGATTTGATTCGGAAGGGTGTTGCAACATGTCAGTTGCAACATTGTGTCGTCATGAAGGCCTAGCCTTCATGAAGACACCTTATTGCAGCTGGCGTGTGCCAACATCCTACGGAATCCTCCCATCTAGGGTTACACATCCAACTAAAAGTTTGATTAGATTCTTATCTTAAATATTTTAAGAATAAGTTTCAGCAACCTTGCTGATCCTCTAACCTCATAATTCATTACAGTTGCATAGCTAGGAATGACTCGAATTGTCTCGTAGCTTAATATACATTCACTCCTCCATACCGAAGGATTGCATATTCCTTTCTTAGTTCATTAATTAAAGCTTCAAACTTATAATCCACTACAGCTTAACGTAGTAAGATTAACTTACTAAGCTTAATCAAGTTCATTCGCAACTGATTTTAAATTCAGGTTTCCATTTACAATAGACGTCATTTGAATGAGGTCTATTTCCCAAATGAATGTACTCATTTATTTACAATTACCTTTCTTTAGCTTAAGATTTGTTAAGAGGAGATATGATTCCTCCTTCCAAATATCCTTTGGGCAAGACATCCCAAGAAATATTAACGAAATCTGAATACAGAATTCAATTGTCCTCTCATTAGTATACATTAGTTTAGAATCCAATTCTGTATTTCATTTATACAAGAGTTCATATGTATCTTACTCTTTTACTAATGTCAATTTAAAAGCCCATATTGACCTAAGTATTAAGCAATTGCACATTCCAACTCAAAAGTTATATTCAAGTGGAGAATAGACATTATGTCCTTTTAAATCATACAACCATCCTTTGAATAAGCACAAATTCAACGAAAAAGAATATGTTCCCGATTATATTTCAACAATTCAATAATGGTACAACATTTAAAATAACACACCATTCCCTTCTCTCATTCCTCAAGGTAAAATTTACACATTTTACAAGTCCAGACAGCCGGACTTTATTCATGCCAAACAACATTGATAACTCAAAAAGAAAGAAGAATACAACTTTTCCTTTTTCCATTTCCTCCGAGAAGAACAATAAAATCTCAGAAAAGATCCATCCTTTAGTTAATAAGAAAAAGCATCATAAAACATGTCTTCATTATTACTCACGGAATCTATCTGCAAAATTTACTAACATGGGTCAGTTCATTGAACTGAGCATGTTAAACACTTATCATTAAAATGAAGTGCTCTTGACTAACTGTCTCAATAAAAGAACTCTACTTTTATGAAATGTCCCGTAATTGAGATGGACAGCACGTAAGATTTAAGTACCGATAAGGATGAACAAATTAAACAACCATGTCTCAATAAGTAGCATCAAAATCAGACAATACTATTAACTAACAACTCTTCAAAATAATTACAGCAACACACAATGATACATGCCCATTTTCATACTATTTCCTTCCAAAAACGAAAATAGTTCATTCCAGATTTAGATAAATATTACAAGGAATATTTTCTCTAATTAATCTCATATTAGAAGCATTTGTAAGAACTAAATATAGATATTACTGTTCGAATGCAATCACTGTCAATTCCACTCCATCATTGAAAATGGGATTCATATAATGAGTTAACTAGAAAGTTTAAACAAAACTCCTTCATCTTTTTACTACTCACTTGACTTCAACCAGTTCAAATGCAGAAGAGAAAGGCAGTCATATACCATGACAACAGCCTATTTTACTTTTCAGAATTCAACCAACAACGTAGTACTCATTCATTCAGAGAGAGGAAACAGAACGTAAAACACTTTTGCACACTCCCGAAGGCAGTCACATGCAGCTTCAATATCTCTTTAACAGAATTTTAGATAGGATACGAAGGAAAAGAAAATACTACTTTCAATTACCTATTCATTAATCCCTTTTATTTAATGCAACCGAACTGGTCGAATCTTATACAAGAAGAGATAACAACTAGAGATAACAGATAACAATCAAGGAGAGAGCTGAAATTAAAAGTCAATAATTGAATGAAAGAAAGGAGATTCGCATTACTTATTTCCAATATATAGCTGAATATCAAACTATGACGTGCAGACCTGCTATCAATAGGATAATTCTTCCCACGCCAGACTGTTACAGTCTTAATATCTTACTCGTCTACCATTCAAGGAAAGTATTCAAGAATTCATCTTCACAACTAAACCAAAAATATCAACAACTGAGCTTCCAATTACAACCAACGTTAATGATTGTATACACAAACAGCAAACATATTCCATCTAAATATAAATCGATTTAGAGTTTACAACCAAGTATTCATGTCCCAAATCTTCCAGGATGAAAAACTGTTTTTCAATCACAAGAATAAGGAGTCTATTCAGGTTTAGTTTTACTAAAAACAACGAAGAAGTCTGAATCCACTGAATATATAAATATTCATCATTGAGTTTAAAGAAGAGTAAAAACTGTACGCTCTACCCCAAACCTTCAAATAGACAGATTATTCTATTCCAAGTTCAATAAAAATTTATTTCCAAATAGTCATTCCTGGGTACCGAGAACAAAAATAAGAGGAACATCGTATCGTTTTAAAACGAGCAAATGTAAAGACAATACGATAAACCTATTATTCCTAAAAGAACCCACTTCACAATTTAAACTGTAGTACGAACAAGGAAGAACAGTTCACAAAGTTCTGTCATAACATACTCACGAAATCCCTAATCTTTGAGCATATAAATCTCAGAAAACAATATATGTATCACTGTCATCTTCAGCAAGTTCAAACCCACAAGGAACAACAAAACTGAATACCCATTACTTTCGAAATCAAAACAGCAAGAGATGGAAATTCATTTCATTTACTATTCCAACAAGGGAACACCCATTACTTATGTATGCATCAAGAAAATACCCAAATCGCATTTGTTTTCAAACGACAACTCAAGCAAAAGATCACATCCAAACATATCAACATATTTTCACAAGAACCACACACATTTATAAGACCAAAGTTATTTTAATGAAGACACTTAATAACGAGCAGAATTGTTTAAAGAAAAGAGCCTAACATGTCTGTAAAACTTCTTGTTAGCTCATGGAAGGTCATAGTCGAGCTTCTCCAAAGTTTCTTCCCTCCAAACAACGTTAATCAACCAAATCTCTCAACTGCTTCCACGTTTCCACAGGCCCGAGAAACCACTCGGAGGTGGTCAAAACAACAATGGCCGAAAAACGAACTTGCAGGTTCGAAAGAGAAACAAAATGTAGAGCAAAAACCCGAAAACCAAATGAACAACAATAACCCACGAAAAATCCTCTTTCCTCTTTCCTAGGCGGGCTGGTTACCAAAACCAAGGCAAATAAATGCATTGAATGCATTTTCTTCCTCTTTCTCCACGCCACTGCCGACTCAGATTTGGCGAAGTTCTATCTTATAATTTTGCATGTAATTCAAATTTAGTTATGTAGCTAGTTAGATGCCTCTAACTTTCCTTGTCTCCCGCCAAACTTGGCGTTTAAAACTACAAGGACTGCAATTAAAGTCCTTCATTTAAGTTTAAACCTTCCCCCTTATCCTCCCACTTGACGTGTATCCATAGGTCTCTTTTAGGACTAGCAATAGTTTAGGTCTTAATTTAAATAGTTAGGTTTCCTTCTAGGTCACAGGTCCTTAGGATCCACCCTAGGTTAGTTTATAACCTTTTAAATTAAAGTCCATATAGGATATAATATTATTTCATAGGTTAACACATAACACTTACCAATTCCACAACAGGTTCCTAGTAGATTTTACCGCCTTAGGCATAAAACCGAATATAGTGCAGGACATTCCGTCCAAGGCCAAATATATGCCTTAATATCCTGGTATCAACCCTTTTTCTATCTTACGCTTTCCAGCTTTACAACTCATATGTATCGAGGAAATCAAACCTTACCATTGGCAACATGGTGCCAAGCAAGTATACTTGTAACCAGGTTCTTTAAAAATTTACCACAATCTCCAGCTCGGTTCCAGACTTTATTTTATTTGGAAAGTCAACCGACCAGACGACAATAAAGAAGGCTGAAGCATACCTTGGATCAATGGAATTGATTCAAGGTGTGATGTCACATAATTATGAGTTCATCAAGTACAAAAGCAATTCAACAAGTTCACAACTTTGCAAACACAAGTTATAATGACATCAGTCCCAAGTAAACAGAGTTACATTATGCATGAATTCAAGATAGTAATACTTACTCATTGCAAACATGACTTTCAAGGTCAAGGAATACACCTTCACATGACAATTCTCATTTCCACATTTGCAGCATCACAAAAATAAGTTATCGTAGTAACTGCCAAGATCAAGACGTTACATACCTCCCTTCTTAAAAGAATCATCATCCCTATGATCAAATTAGTCAAATCGTAGAGTTTTTAGGAAAAAATTCAGTTATCATCCTTCCATTCATATGTTCATATCAGAACTAAAATTCAAGTTTTCGAAATAGTTATTTACAATAACCATCAAATAGTTTAGTAACTGCCCAAGTTTGGCAGATTTATTAGTTTTTTTTTAACTAATTTAAATCAAACAAGTATGGAAAAGCAAATCTTATTTCTTCGAGATTCTTCCAAGTTGCACTTTCTTCACTAAATTGGTCCCACTGGACCTTACATTTATTCACTTTGTGATTTCTTAAGTGTAACTGGTGAGTTCCTAGCACTCGAATGGGCTTAACCATGATTATTCTGGGGTCTTGGACCTGTAAGGAATCCCAATTCAGCACATGTGATAAATCTGATACGTATTTCTTAAGCAAAGAAATATGGAAAACATCATGCATTCATGATAAATGAGGTAAAGCTAAACAATAAACTACAGGGTTGGTTATTTCAACAATTTCAAAAGGTCCCACATAACGAGGTGATAACTTGGTAGCCTTGCCAAAAGTTATAGAACTCTTTTTCGACTTAACCCGAAGAAATACCTTCTCACCAAGTTCATATTTCCTATCAACCCATTTTAAGTCTACATAACTCTTTTTCCTGTTGGCAGCCTCCTTTAAATGTTCACGAATTATTTTAATTTGTCATTCCATTTCCTTAAGGATTTATGGCCCAATTATCTCTCTATCCTCTACGTTGTCCTAGCTAACAGGGGTTATGCATTTCCTTCCATACAATGCTTCGAAAGGTGCCATCTGTAAAGAGCCATGGTATGTATTATTATAAGAAAATTCAACCATCGGGAGTTACTCCTCCCATTTATACTGCTGGTCTATGCAATACATTCCTAACATATCCTCTAAAACTTGATTGACTCTTTCAGTCTATCCATCCGTTTCTGGATGATATGTAGAACTGAAATTTAGTTTAGTTCCCAAGGCTGCATTAAGAATTTTCCAGAATCTTGATGTCATTCTCAGATCTCTGTCCGATATGATCAATTCAGGTATTCCATATAACCTAAAAATATCATGTACAAACCTTCTTGCTAACACTGGTGAATCATCTTTTAGATTACCAACAATAAAGTGTGCCACTTTGGTTAGTTTGTCAACAACAACCAGGATGATATCATGTTTATTCCTAGACATAGGCAATCCTTAAATGAAATCCATAGTTATCACTTGCCATTTGTATTATGAAATGCTGTGGGGGTATAGTAATCTAGCAGGATGCATATGTTCTGCCTTAACACACTGACATTCCAAGCAGTGTGTCACCAATTCCATAACATCCTTTTTCATTCCCTTCTAGAAATATTGCTGCTTTATATCAGCAAGCATTTTTTGTAATACCAGGGTGTCTAGAAAAGGGTGAATTATGAAATTCAGCTAATAATTTCTTTCTTAAATCATTTGCCAAGGGTATATATACCCTGTTTTCAAACCTCAAATTTTCTTCATTGTCAAAATGAAAACCTTTATACTTTACATCTTTCGGATCTACAGCAAGTGTTGTTTTAATGTGATGAAAATAAGATTCAGATTCCATGACACTTTTCACCTCATCTTTAAACTGAGTTCTTAATGTTATAAGAGTAGAAATGTGCTTCCTACGGCTCAGAGCATCTGCTACCCTATTGGGCCCCTAATGTAGCTACCAAATCTTAAAGGTGTGTAGGTGCGCATGGCCGGGGGGAGCCCACAAGTGAAGGCGCACAAGGAAAAATTCAAAAAGGGGTTCTTGGAGAACCAAGGACACGCGCACGCGAAGAAAAATTTGGGACTTAGCCATTTTTTGGCCTTTTAGATAAAACACATGAAGAACATGTTCCATTTGGATAAGGTTCTAGCCTGGCGATAGGGTGTCCAAGAAGGAATATACCTTGCGATAAGAAGATTCAAAAAGCTAATCATGACATAGAGAGGCATGAACCTAGGGTGACCCACACCTTGACACTTGGGGCCAGATCTGAGGTTGAAGAGGAGTTTGTTAGAGCTCAGATGCCTATTTATACATGTGCCCTTGGAAAAGAATAGGGACACAAGTGAGGTAGTGGAGCTTTGTAGAATTACTGTGAGAACTATGGGATAAAATGGGTAGATGATTCTAGGAAGGATGTAATGGGGAAATGGGGAATGCAAATTTTGTTTTGTGAGCATACATGTATAGATCCAGAGATGGTGTATGACTGTGGTCTACCACTCTATGATGTTTTGGAATAATACTTTAAATGAATATGATAAGGTTACCACTACGTTTACATTAAGATCTCCTCCCTATATTATCTACATGTTTCTAATATGCTTTTGATCTTGTATAATCATGAACCTTACTTGAATTTTAAGACTATTTGTGGATCTACAACTTCCTAGTTCTATTAATTCTGTTGCACGCTTTGCTTTTGTTATGACTAAAGGGGTGTAGAAGCCATTCTAAGCTCTATAGCTTCTTCATGTCTGTTAAATCACTAAGTCAAGATCATGAATTATGCCTTCCACTAAACTCACATAAAACAGATACTTGGCTCCCTCTCACATGCCTCAGGTGAGCGCCCAGCTTCTGCTGGGTGATAGGCTGGCGTGCATGAAGTTCCCTTGTTCTTGATGGGTGCAAAAATGACTACATATTGGTTCCATTTGTGGGACCTATTTTTGAAGTTGTAGTTGAACATGGCATACATCATGGTGTGTGCAAGAAGTGATGACGAAGCATTTAACCCAGGAAGGTGTTGAAGATTGGTTTAAAATCACGAAGGATGAATTCACTCAAAGATTTAATACTGGACCTGGGTTTGACACGTAAAGATGGGTGGAGGACACTCTTTATCATGAGTTGTACGAAACCTTCTTCTGATATTTCCCAGTAGAGTTATTTGAATGGCTCTCGGCTTATACATCTAGATCGGGGTGGTATTATAAGTCACACCCTTGGACCCAAGAAACATATCAGAACTTGCAAGATGCTGATCTAACATGGACCCATGCTATAGATCATTGGTGGAAGGGAGTATTGACTAGATACACTCTGGAATACACCATTTCCATGTATTCCTTTCCCGAAGTTACTGAGTTTGAGTTTTTATGAGAGCCTAGAGGATCATTTCTGTATATTATCCCCCTTGCGATCAAAATCTTGATGGTAACCATGGGTTTAGAGGAATTTCCAATGGCTGGCTAAACTAATCTGAGTGCTTGGCGAGGAAGCCAGGTTGGGGAAAGATGGCTGATATAACGACTGAAAAGGAAAGGGAGGAGAGACAGTTCAAGTATAATGAAGTGCATGAAAGGAAGATTGATAGACAGCGTGAGATTACAAGTGGGTTATGGAGCCAGACATGGTGGAAAGGAGTTGAGGTTCACGTGGAGGATATGGAACCCGAATAATTTGTGATACCCCATCTTGGTAAGCGCAAGAGAGAAAACCTTATGGCTTTTGATGAGAGTCTATCACGTAGAGAAAGGAGAGTCATTAGCGTGCATTTGACCCCACCTAGCGACCAAACATTGGTGTTTGGTTTGTGTTATCAAAATTTCACCCCCTTGGGTAAATTTCGATAACATGCATCAGATTCTCAGGTCCTAGGAAAATTGATTGATTCGGGGCCAAAATTCAGGCTTGCAGGGTCCCTTCAGGTAATTTTCTAACTCCCCTGGCCGAGAAAAAAAAAGGAACAAGCTCTGAGAAAGTGCGGAGAAGGTTGCAGAAAGCAAGTAGTTCGGGCCAGGAAAATTTGTGAAA
The DNA here is from genome assembly GCA_019776745.2 of Taxus chinensis. Lineage (NCBI taxonomy): Eukaryota > Viridiplantae > Streptophyta > Pinopsida > Cupressales > Taxaceae > Taxus > Taxus chinensis. Next base: position 380,669,356 of record CM034151.1, read on the forward strand.
ATCGGCTAAGTCCCAGTCCAGCACAAGTTGGGACAAATGGGACAAAAGTACACGAACTGCCCGAACCGGCCGAAATGAGTCCAGGCGGCCCACTAAGCATTTGGGACATGTGGGACAAAAGTACGCGGCGGGTGCGAAATGCCGGTTTGACCGAGAGAGAAAATCGACTAACTGCTGAGAGGGGCAGTTCGGGACGAATGGGACAAATGGACGCGAAATGCCCGAACCGGCCGGTTCGCACGAAATCAGCACAAGGAGCCCAAAAGCAATTGGGACGCGCGGGACAAAAGGGCGCGAACCGGCCAAACCGGCCGAAAAGGGTCAAGTCAGTCCGAAGCAAAGTGGGACAAGTGGGCCAAAAATGCCCGAACTGCCCGAACCGGCCGAAATGAGCACAAAGGGCCCAAAATAAAATGGGACATCCAGGACAAATGGAAGCGAAGTACGCACAGGAGTTGAAGGAGCCGAAGACCAATCAGAAACTGCCACGTGTCCTCACAGGAGAAAAAGTCAAAAGGTCAAAGGGGCGAGTTATCGAGCGTTGAACCAAACCAATGAAATGGCGCCACGTGTCTAAGTTTAAGGGGCCCACAAGCAATTTCAAAAGGAAAGCCCATGAAAGACGGAGGAGAGAGAATTTGTCGTCCAATCAGCACGTACCACGTGTCGTCTAGATAGCGAAGAGCGGGAAAAAATTTTAAAATTCGTTTTGATCTGTTCCGTGCCCTAAATCTTCAGATCGCCATATCTTTTGATCCAGAGCTCGGATTTCCACGTTCTTTATATCACCGGAAAGCTGTTGAGATGCTCTACATGATTTTGGGATCAATATCGAGTTTTCGTGCAGTATGAAGAGAGAAAATCGAGAAATGGCTCTGACGTGTGGTAATGGCCAGAAGCGACCTTTCAACAACCTGTTTTAATGCTAATGGGTCACATTCTTCTTCTGCACGGCCAGAAGTGACATTTTAGTGGCCAGATTAATGCAAATGGGTCGCATTCTCCTCCAAATCAGTCAAAGTGATAGGGTATGGGTTTGTAAGATCCTCCATGTTGATTTAATGCATCTGCAGTCAATGAGGAATGGGCTTGCACGTTTTCCCACGTTTTCTGTCCCCTGGGCTCGACCCATGCAATGTAAAAGCCAGATTTGGCTCATTTTAAAGGGGTTGTTCATTCTTTAGGCTCGGCTCTCCCTTCTTTTCTTCTCTAGGGTTGAAAATGGAGTTCGAGCCTCCTCCCTGCTCTGTAATGGCGTTTTTTGCCTTTTATTAATGGAATGATGTTCTGTGCAAACTTCTGGAGCAACAAAACGTGTTCTGTGATGCATCTGTCCATCCTCTCTTGTTTTTGCTTGTTCTCCCCTTGCCTCTCTTCATTTGCAGGTATCTGTGCATGTCTAAATGTTCATTGTAGGTTTGGAGCTGTGTTCATGGAGTTTTGGGACATTTTCTGTGTGAAATCTATCCTTGGGCCTGTGATGCATCTGTCCATCCTTCCCATTGCTCACCTCTCTTTGTCCCATGGTAGTTTTGATAGATGTTCAACATCCTCCTTCTCTGGTGTATCACCGTTTTAGTGTAGGCTTTTGCTATTTTTCCCTTCTCTCTCTCTCTCTGTCTCCTTGGCATGGTTAGATTAGGATTAGATTAGCTTTCCTGCACTGGAATAGCTTGTGGCAGGTAGTTTAGGAGCAGGAACCAGCCTTCTCTGGAGATTCCTCTCTCGGTTTCACAAGTCCCACGCTTGGAGAGAGGTTTCCATGTTGTGCAATCACATTGGATGCCTGAACATCAACCTAGAAGCCTGATGTGCGTCTAGGGGTGCTGTAATGTTTCACTAACAGTTTTGGCACGCCCGGTGGGACCTTAGAGGTCTTTCACTTCATCTTTTGTAGGTTGGTGTGTTCCTGTGAAGATTTTAGCCTTTGGAGGCACTTGTAAACACATCTAGCGACTCCATCTGATCAGCAACCCATTTCTCTGAGCTTGCAGGCCCGTTTCCATACATTTTCATCCATCTTTCTTTCCATCCCTTTCATTCTTTTCCATTCCATGAAGTCATGCAATCATGACTTCATTTCCATCATGGATTTCATATCAACAACAGCAGTATATTCCACCTCCAACATGTTTTACAAATCCTCCAGATCAGCATGCATATTCATATGAACAGCAGTGCCAAAGTCAGTTTGGCTATGGAGTTTTCCAAGAGCAAGAGTATGCATACAATGAAGACAATCAGATCCAAGATGCTGGTCTGTTGGAGAAAATCCAAAAGATGGAGGTGGGGATGGTGCAGTCCAGGGCTCAGGCACAGATGAGAGCATTTGGAATCGGTTGTGGAGCACCTTGTCCATGGGTAGGACCTTTTCCAAGGCATTACAGCCCTCAGGAGAAACTTGACTTCATGATTGCAACGCTGCCTTTGCTTGCAAAGTGGATTGAAGAAATAGAGGTGTATGAGAGAAGTGTTCAGCAACCTTGTCAACGGGTAAGCACATCATCTCATACCTTTTCTTTTCCTCTTTCCCAATCTGTATCATTTCAGCAGTGTCAAGTTTCAAAACCTCCATCTGCTATCCCAAATGTTGAATCCATGTCTCCACCTCTCAGTCTTCCATCTCATCTGGATTCTTCTTTCCTTTTCCTTTCCAAACAGTCATTCCCTCCACAAGAGCCAACAGAAACACCCCCTCCTCCAAAGAAACAAGAGGTTTCACCACCTCCACCACCACACAAAATTGTCAAATCAGTTGAGTTTCAACCTATCCCTCCTCTTGCATCCCCAATTCCATGTGGGAAAGAAGAAATTGAAAAAATCAGTCATCAAGGACAACAAGAGGAAGAGCCAAAAAGAAAAGAAATGACAGATAGCTTGAAGGTTTGGGCTGCCAAATTTGGGATAACAAAGATTCCCTTGATGGTTAATCCTACAGAAGAGGCCAAGGTTAAACAAATGGTGGTTAGGACTGATTTTGTTGAAGAAGAAGATCTTGCAGCCCCAACTTGCCCTCTAGAGCAGCAGATTGAAGAGTTTGACTTGACAAACTTCATGCTGAAGGAAGAGTTCAACCAAGAGCAAGATTGCCTTCAAACATTGGAGGAAGGAGAAGCTGCTCCAAATCCAAAAGAAGAGGAGCACATTATAGCTGTGGGGGAGAAAAGTGCAGATCCAAGGGCTTTGAGCACAAAGCAGGCTACAGGAGAACCTTCAGTTCTTCTTTCCACTTCATCTCTCTTAAGTTCTAGTACTGAAAAGGAGTTTGATCTCTCAAACCCAATATCGGAGAGTGAAGGAAACCATGGTGGTCAAGTTGCAGATCAAGAGGACACCATGGAGGAAGTTGAAAAAGAACAGCGGGACAACAATGAGGCAGTTTACCTGTCAGTTTTGGAGGACTATTTTGATGAAGAAGAGCCGGTTGAGTTTTCACCATTCTCTCTTTCATCATCCACATTCCAAACACAAGAGTCTGCTGTCATGAAGAAGAGCATTCATTTGCAGCAGCCTGCATCTTATAGTAGCCCTTTGGAACCAAAATTGGAAGATTTAAATCTTCCATGTTCTTCATTGGAGGAAGAGAAAGGACAGAAGAATTTCACCATTTCTTCCAGATCATCCATTCAAGAGGGTCTACAAGAAGACTCCATTCTCGGAGTTGAAAATCACAGCAATGGGCATATCAAACAGATCGGACCTTACCCAATCAGGTATTTGGCTTCATTGGAGCCAAAGGAGAAGCCACAACCAGTCATGCTTGCTTCTGAGCATGAGGATGAGCTAAAAAGTACCAAGGATCAGCTGCCATACCTCTCCAATCCAAATGCAGAGCAACTAAAAGAGGTATTGGATTTATTTTCAGTTGATACCTTGATGATTTGGATTAAAGACCAGCTTCTTGTTGATTTTCCATCCATCCAAACAGCCATGATCAGTGCCAAATCAGTTGCATGGCTGCCAATTTTGAAGAAAGGGAGCTATTTTGCACAACCAGTTGCAGGGTTTGTTTAGCTTGCCTTTGCTTCCAGTTAAAGTAGAGTAGTTAGGTTTGCTTTCAGCAGAAGAAGTGCTTGTGCACACTCTGCATGTTCCATTTGGGGCATGTATGATTTTCAGTTTTGTACATAGTTTTGGTGTTGCTGGTTCTGCTCTTGCACAGTTCATTTCAGTGGCATCTTGGTGAAGACACTCCAGGTTCAATGGGTTTCCAAGTGGCTCAGAGGGAGGTTTTCAAAGTTCAGATCAGTTGCAGGTTGCAACTCATGACTCCATGCCCAATGGATGCTTCAGGCTACTGATCATTCATCTAGCAGGCAGATGATCCCGCTGAGTTGCCAAACTGTTATCAAAATTTCACCCCCCCTGGGTAAATTTCGATAACATGCATCAGATTCTCAGGTCCCAGGAAAATTGATTGATTCGGGGCCAAAATTCAGGCTTGCAGGGTCCCTTCAGGTAATTTTCTAACTCCCCTGGCCGAAAAAAAAAAGGAACAAGCTCTGAGAAAGTGCGGAGAAGGTTGCAGAAAGCAAGTAGTTCGGGCCAGGAAAATTTGTGAAAATCGGCTAAGTCCTAGTCCAGCACAAGTTGGGACAAATGGGACAAAAGTACGCGAACCGCCCGAACCGGCCGAAATGAGTCCAGGCAGCCCACTAAGCATTTGGGACATGTGGGACAAAAGTACGCGGCGGGTGTGAAATGCCGGTTTGACCGAGAAAGAAAATCGACTAACTGCTGAGAGGGGCAGTTCGGGACGAATGGGACAAATGGACATGAAATGCCCGAACCGGCCGGTTCGCACGAAATCATCACAAGGAGCCCAAAAGCAATTGGGATGCGCGGGACAAAAGGGCGCGAACCGGCCGAACCGGCCGAAAAGGGTCAAGTCAGTCTGAAGCAAAGTGGGACAAGCGGGCCAAAAATTCCCGAACTGCCCGAACCGGCCGAAATGAGCACAAAGGGACCAAAATCAAATGGGACATCCGGGACAAATGGAAGCGAAGTACGCGAAGGAGCCGAAGGAGCCGAAGACCAATCAAAAACTGCCACGTGTCCTCACAGGAGAAAAAGTCAAAAGGTCAAAGGGGCGAGTTATTGAGCGCTGAACCATACCAATGAAATGGCGCCACGTGTCCAAGTTTAAGGGGCCCACAAGCAATTTCAAAAGGAAAGCCCGTGAAAAATGGAGGAGAGAGAATTACTCATCCAATCAGCATGTGCCACGTGTCGTCCAGATGGCGAAGAGCGGGAAAACATTTTAAAATTCGTTTTGATCTGTTCCGTGCCCTAAATCTTTAGATCGCCATATCTTTTGATCCAGAGCTCAGATTTCCACGTTCTTTATATCAACAGAAAGCTGTTGAGATGCTCTACATGATTTTGGGATCAATCTCGAGTTTTGGTGCAGTATGAAGAGAGAAAATTAAGAAATGGCTCTGACGTGTGGTAATGGCCAGAAGTGACCTTTCAACAACCTGTTTTAATGCTAATGGGTCACATTCTTCTTCTGCACGGCCAGAAGTGACATTTTAGCGGCCAGATTAATGCAAATGGGTCGCATTCTCCTCCAAATCAGTCAAAGTGATAGGGTATGGGTTTGTAAGATCCTCCATGCTGATTTAATGCATCTGCAGTCAATGAGGAATGGGCTTGCACGTTTTCCCACATTTTCTATCCCCTGGGCTCGACCCATGCAATGTAAAAGCCAGATTTGGCTCATTTTAAAGGGGTTGTTCATTCTTTCGGCTCGGCTCTCCCTTCTTTTCTTCTCTAGGGTTGAAAATGGAGTTCGAGCCTCCTCCCTTGCTCTGTAATGGCGTTTTTTGCCTTTTATTAATGGAATGATGTTCTGTGCAAACTTCTGGAGCAACAAAACGTGTTCTTTGATGCATCTGTCCATCCTCTCTCGTTTCTGCTTGTTCTCCCCTTGCCTCTCTTCATTTGCAGGTATCTGTGCATGTCTAAATGTTCATTGCAGGTTTGGAGCTGTGTTCATGGAGTTTTGGGACATTTTCTGTGTGAAATCTATCCTTGGGCCTGTGATGCATCTGTCCATCCTTCCCATTGCTCACCTCTCTTTGTCCCATGGCAGTTTTGATAGATGTTCAACATCCTCCTTCTCTGGTGTATCACCGTTTTAGTGTAGGCTTTTGCTATTTTTCCCTTCTCTCTCTCTCTCTGTCTCCTTGGCATTGTTAGATTAGGATTAGATTAGCTTGCCTGCACTGGAATAGCTTGTGGCAGTTAGTTTAGGAGCAGGAACCAGCCTTCTCTGGAGATTCCTCTCTCGGTTTCACAAGTCCCACGCTTGGAGAGAGGTTTCCATGTTGTGCAATCACATTGGATGCCTGAACATCAACCTAGAAGCCTGATGTGCGTCCAGGGGTGATGTAATTTTGCACTAACAGTTTGTTTGAATGAGGGAAAAGTACATTTGATCCATTTGATATCAGTAGAAGCAACCGATCGGCACCCAGAAGATACAACTTTGCATCATCTTAGGACTTCTATGGGGAAGAACACACTATTCCAGCATTTGGTGGAATGTTTGGACAAGGCACATATACAGCTGGTTTTGGGAGTGTGTTAGGAAGTGGTGGAGGAAATAAGACTGGGAGTGGTATTAGCTGACAAACTATCGGCATGCAATTCAGTGGGATGATGGGAGAATTTGGCATGACAAACACAGGCCATGTACCTAACACAAGAGGATCTGGAGGTGGAAGTGGTGGACCTGGCGGCTTAGGATCTAGTGGGTCTGGTGGAGGGGGAAACACTGGAGGAAATGAAGGGACTAGATCAGGAGGACAAGGGCCTCAGCCACCTCCTCAAGTATTTTTCAAGATGTCTCTACATTTATCAGATTATAGTGGGATAGAAGATGTCGCAAAGCATGTGCATAAGTGTGAGCTGCTATGGCACGCGAAGGGGATCACGACCCAGGATCGAAATGCCATTCAATTTACAATGACCTTGCAAGGATGTGTGCATAGCTGGCATAGAATGTATGAACCTCATCAGACTATTGTTGATTATACCACACTGAGAAATGTGTTCTTGGCGTAATTCCACATACCTGATTTTGAACAAAAGAGCATCAGCTCTCTCAAAGAAATCCAGTAGGGAATGGCAAAGAGCATGTGGGAATATGATGCATGCTTTAAAACTCTATTGTCTAAAATATTTTATGATATCCACCCTTCACAACATGCTCAATAGTTTTTCGGAGGATTGATCACACCCTTTAGGAGGGATTTGTCTCATAAAACATTCACGGACCTGCGCGAAGTGTTGGAAGCTACTTTGAACATTGAGGAAGTTGGTAGTGTTGACACTGGTATTAGCCCATTTCTGGAGGCTCAGATCATTTCCATGGCTAAGAAGTTGGAGAAATTATATGCCAACATAGTCCCAGAGACTCGCAATGGGATGTGGTGCATAGATTGTAATGTAGAGGGACACATAAAGGATAATGGTGGGATATGTACTCAGAAGGTAGTACGTGCCATAGTGTTAAATTATGAAATATGTCATGGGGACCATGATGCAAGTAGGTGCCCCATTTTACAGTGCGTGATCCACAAAAACATGTCCTGTTATTGCAAGATATGTACCTCAACCACACATGACACTAAGGATTGTAGATTGATTGACCAGATTCATGAGGTAATTGATCTTGGTGTGTGCCAGACTGACATTACTAGCAGTTCCAAAGGAGTTGACCATGGGTATGAAGAGCATGGGGATGGGGGTGCACGTGGAAGAGGTTTTTGTGGAGGATTTCATGATCATGGTAACCGTGGAGGAAGAAGTGAGTTCCCGTGTGGGACGTGTTTTAATTGTGGAGCCACAGACCATTATAAGCGTGAATGTCTAGATCTTCTACAATGCTCATGGTGTGGAAAAAAAATAAGTACAAAGAGTGCCCAGAGTTATACAAACATATGAGTCAGCAGTACTAGAAGGATAAGGGTTTTGCCATGGTGAGTATTAAGAAGGCTAACGCACAATGGATCCCGTGAGTAATACGTAAATTAGAACTAGAGCTTGTTATGGTAACAACAAGTGTAGAGTTTGTGTGCACAAGGGAAGCGCCTAGGTAGAGACCTCTTGTTGAAGGGAAGAAGTACTAAATGGGAAGTATCCAAACCCGGCTCACCAGAAAGAATTCTACCAAGAAACCATGGATGTAATTCAAAGTTTACAAGGGGAGATCTAATGCTTCAAAGAGAAAACTAGAAAAGATGAGCAAAGAAGACCGGTAGAAGCACCGAAAGGATGAATTGGATGAGGTTAAGGAGGTGTGTAAACAGTCTGAGGAAAGATAATGTTATTCCCTTGCTAGGATCATGGTTGAGAGAAAAGGTGTCATGCGCCGGGGAAGAACATGAAAGGTAGATCCTGCATGAAAACCTCCCACCTCACAGCCTTGATTATGACAAATAGATCACCTTGAACGTAGTAGTGGATGGGTTCTTGCTTAGCAACATCCTCATTGACATAGGCACAGAGGTTAATGTTCTCACTCTTGATGCCTGGCATCAAATGGGAAGACCTACATTACAACCATCTTCAAATGTGTTGTATATGGAAAATAAGACAAAGGCAATGCCCATAGGTGTCTTGAAGGATGCGGCCATTACCATTCAGGGGACTAAGTTCACTGGGGATTTTGAAGTCTTGGCACTTTCCGAGGTAGATAATTTCCCAGCTTTACTTGGGCACCCATGGTGCTATAAGAATAATGTGGATCTCCAGTTTAACAAGGGGTACATAAGCTTTGAAAATAAGGAAGAGAGGGTGATTATACCACTTGTTGATGGAAAGTCCACACCCTATACTGAACACCTTGGAGAGAGGGTCCTTGAAAAAATATGTGTCCTCTATAAGAGATCCAGAGACCATCCACCCTACAAAAGGAGTCATCTAGTTTGATGATGCTCAATTTTTTAGTGATACTACCAGTATAGCATGCGATAATTAGGTGCATGGGACTTATGAATTAATTGGGTGAAATCTGAAAGGATCGGTAACCAGGGTAACCACGACACATACAATTCAGTGCCTAGGAGGAAAGGCAATAACCAAGTATTCTGGGGATGCATACCCCGAGGTATTTTTGAGGAAAATGGAAACTCAATGGAGGGAGGATGAGTGATGAGGTATGCTGGGTTATGTTTTGATAGGCATAGCAGTGAGGTGGTGGGCCGTGCATAGTGAAAACTTGTTGGAATGGCACGAAGTTAGAATTGCACTCATTGTCTGATACTCGAAGAGCAATATACCCACTGCTATCAAGGATTATAATGGAAATGAACCTACCTCTTCCCACATCCAGGCATGTGAGAGGGTATGGGGAGAAGGTGCAGAAGCTTTACCACCCTCCCTTTGGGTGCACAAGCTATATTCAACACTACAAGATTACGCACACACTTGGTACATCCATTCTGAAACTCACCGCCAAACTTGGAAATTGGCAGGAATTCACAGCTGACCTGGTCCACACATTCAAGTATCGAAGTACCATGCAACCAGTTGATGAGGCGTTACAGACTATCAAGCACCTCACTTTGGGGGATTGCGCCATGATGGAAGATAGATTAGTAGACTTACTTGGTGGACCTAGCTTGGAAGTGTGGTTTGAAGAGGAGGAACCAGAAGAAATACAATTCAAGTGTGCGTGTGCTAAAAAGGAGAAGGGAAAGATGATATATGTTGTTGATGGAGAGGATATATAGAGCCTGAATGTTGACCATTCAGTTGGGATGCACAAAGTAGTTGATAGTGCAGATGCATGTGCGCACGCATATCATGAACCACTCAAAACTAATAAATTTAACATCGGCTTAGAGAAGGAGCCCAAGGAAGCTATCATTGGGGACTACTGGTCAGAAAAGGAAGTATCAAAGATCATCAATCTCTTGTGTGAATTTGAGGATTTATTCCTGCGCGGATACCATGAGTTGAAAGGCATCCACCATTCATTGGGGGAAATGAGGATAAAATTTAAATATGGTGCATGCCCAGTCAGGAAGAGACCTTATAGGATGAATCCCAACATGCGCATAAGGGTTAAAGAAGAGCTAGACAAAATGATAGCATCTGGTATCATTAAGGCTGTAAAGGAATCAAAATGGATAAGTCCAATGCTGATCAGCATAAAGAAGGATGGGCAGATTAGGATATGTGTGGATTACAGGGAGTTAAATGCTATTTGTATCATAAATCCTTTTCCCACCCCCTTCACTGAAGAGATTTTGGAAGGAGTTGTTGGGTGCGAGGTCTATTCCTTCACAGATGGATTCTCAAGATATCACCAAGGATTGCCAAGGAAGACCAAGAAAAGACAATTTTTTCCACCGAGTGGAGAAGCTTTGCATACATGGTCACGCCCTTTAGATTGAGGAATGTGCCCATTGTATTTTCACGCATAGTGGTACAAGCATTTCAGGTCTTCATCCACAAGTTCCTTCAAGTATATTTGGATGATTGGATAGTGTATGGATTGGTAAGGGACCATTGTGATAACTTGAGATTGATGTTTGAAAGATGTTGGCAGTTGAGGATTTCCCTCAACATCAACAAATTTATCTTTGCAACTCCTTTTGGAACATTGTTAGGGCATATCATATGCAAAGAGGGCTTACTGTTGGATCCCACGAAAGTTGCAGTGATCGTAGGATTGGGGGAGCCCACCAGCCAAAGCACCATACGTGGATTTCTTGGACACAATGGGTACTACAAAAAGTTCATTAAGGGATACGCCAAGATCACCGCGCCATTGGAAATATTACTCAGACATAAGAGTGCCTTTCAGTGGGGAGAGGCGCAACAGAGGGCATTTGACACTCTAAATGAAAGGCTTATCACCGCACTTATTCTATGATTCCCATCATGGGATAAACCTTTCCATGTCCATGTGGATGCCTCTGGCATAGCAATGGGAGCTGTTCTTACTCAACTAGGAGAGGGGATTATTGATCATCCCTTATGTTTTGCAAGTAGAAAGTTGACACCAGCAAAACAGAATTATACAATGACCGAGCGCGAGGCATTGTCAATGATCTACCCGCTCTAATTTTTTTGACAATATCTATTGGTGACTACCTTCATATTCTACATTGACCATATGGCCTTGAAGTATCTAGTAAACAAATTAGTGTTGCAAGGGCGCATATGCCATTGGGTACTTTTATTTCAGGAATTTGAATTCAAAGTGGTGGTAAAATTGGGAAAGAATCATTTTGGGCTGGATCATTTATCAAGGATTGATTCAGGAGAGGACACGCAAAGTATCGAGGAAACCATGTTAGATGCACAACTATTCAAGTTGCGGTGCGCACCCTCAGAATTTGAAGACATTGCTATTTTTCTCAAGGAGGGTATGGCACTCGAAGGGATGAATGCACTAGAAAGTAAAAGGTTAGCCATATGTGCCACACTCTTCATGTTGATCAATGGGGATTTGTATAAACTGGGCCATGATGAGTTTTTTCACTGATGTGTATTAGAACATGAACGTGTAGCTATAATAGAAGAAGCCCATGGTGGGATTGCTAGAGGACACTATGCGGGGAACGTAACCGTGCACAAGATCCTAGTCACCGGACTATGGTGGGAGACAATTCACCAAGATTGCATTGAGTTTTGCAAGGCCTGTGAGCACTATCAGTGGCTTGAAAAACCTAGAAGAAGGGATGAGATGCCCTTGTATCTCATTGCCAGTGCAAAACCTTTTGAGAAATGGGCAATATATTTTGTCAAACCAATCTCACTAGCTACACGAAGGACTAATTCGTGGTATATTATTACCTGTACTGATTATCTAACAAGGTGGACAGAGGCCGTGCCCACTAAGGATTGCACTGTAGCCACAACTACTAGATTTTTGTGGGAGAACATTATAAGTAGGTATGGGTGCCCTTTAAGTTTAACAAGTGATAGGGGCACTCACTTTTTAAATGAAACCATTAGGATTCTATTGGCAGAATTCATGGTAGCCCATCACAAGACTATCCCTTATCACCCCCAGGAAAATGGGACTGTGGAGGCATTTAAAAAAATCCTTAGTCACACATTGACTAAGATATGCAATGTGGGTAGGCAGGATTGGGATGACAAGGTATCAACAGTTCTTTGGGCATACAGAAAGACATATAAAAGGTTGAACAAGGCCACACCATTTCAACTGGTGTTCGACATAGAGGCTATTTTTCTAGTCAAATTTATGCTACCATCTTTACGTATAGCACACGTAAGAGGGTTAGATGATGAACAAGCGCTGGAAGAAAGAATAGATGAATTGATAAAGTTGGATGAAAGGCGCTCACTAGCAAGATGGAGCCAAACAACTAAGAAGGAAAAGCAAAAGGCATGGCATGACCGCCATATTAAGAATAAACAGTTTGAGGTTGGCTAGATGGTATTACTATATGATTATAAATTCTTACGCCATCCTGGAAAGTTAAAGGTGCATTGGTTGGGTCCTCATGTAATTTCATACATCCTTGATTAGGGTGCATGCCAGTTACAAGTGCTGGATGGAAAAAAATTATCTAGACACTTCAATGGGAGTAGGCTGAAGCCCTACTATAAATAATGCTTCTTGGTGTTTGTAAATAAGGTAGTTTTGCCAGTTAGTTTAGAATTTCCTTTTATGCTTTTCCTTTCTTGTATTTCCCTTTCACGTTGTTGTTTTGTTTTGTGCCTTGGGCGCCGGTAACCTTATTACTTTTTTACTTATGAATGTGCAGAGGACCATGCATCATTTTAGTGTAGGGTGAGACGATAAAGAGAAGCATGGATTTATTATGCCATGAGGATTGGGGTGGTAGACTATTTGAATTGGCCTTATTGAAAAGATGCATTAGGAGAAAAGAAGGTAGAAGGATGGCAAAATAAGGTTACATTGGAAACCCACGTACAATGAGAAAAGTGCAAAAACATGAGGTAGGTGAAAGAAAGAATCATGAGGATGGAAGAGGTGCCTTTGGTGCTGGTAACACGTGCACAAGAGTCTTATATCAAGATGGATTGTTTACACACCAAAAGGGTGGAAAATTTTTCATGCAATGATTGGGCATGGGTGGAAAAGTTTTTGCTCAAGAATTGGGCACATAAGGAGAAGCGCTAAAGTTAGGTGTTGTTTGAAAACACCAAATTTAACATTATCGTACGGTGGTAGGTAGCCTAGCCTTTAATGCGTAAAAATAGGAAAATCTATAAATACAAGAGTGGGTATTTCATTATTTCACTTTATGAAAACAAGAAGAGTGATTTTCTTTCAAGAGATAGGGTTTCGAGAACTGACTCACGCAAAGGAAAATCCCAAAAACTTAAGTACAATTGGTCCATTAGATATACAAACAAGAGTAGAAGTGATTCACGAGTGTGAAGACCATTTTGAAGAAGCACCATGATCGAAGGAGAAAAATCAGAGATTAGGGTTTGTGCTCTAGGGCACGGGGCGCACAAGGAAAACATTCAAACAACTTGCAAGATAACCTGGGAAGGAAAGTAAAGGGTGAAATGATGGCCACAAAAATAGTAGGTAAACCTGTAGAATAATCCAAGAAGGGAAAGGGTAAAGGAAAAGGAAAGAAGAAACAAGAAGAAATACCCTTGGCTACCAATGAAGAATGGTATTCAGAGATGTAATACTCGGATGGGTTTTTGCTAGGGCAAGATTGGGAGTCCCACATAAGGAAGATGGCCATGATTGACTATAATCACCAGTCAAGTACAATCGCGAAGGAAATGGTGTTGGAGCTAGTGCACCCCACAAATAAATGAACACCTGATAGGTTGCCGATCTACAGTGATGTGGTCAAGGTGAAAATGGAGAAGGTAGGGTTTCTCCAACTTTTCGAGTTGCCATATTTTGGGAAGCTTGAGCGCTTGTACTAATGGTTGATGATGCACGTAAACGAAGACTTATTTTACTTTGCAGGGTATAAAATGTGCATAAATCCCCAACTAATTTCACACTTTACAGGCTTAAGTTGTAAAGGGGACGTGCTCATAGATGACCTCGTGGATGAGGAGACAATCAGAGAAACCATAGCATCCCAAGAATTAAAGAAGGGATCAAGGTACTACGACGTCTCAAATATCAGTGATCTAGTGATGAAGATTGCCGCACACCTTGTCTCCAAGCTAAATGGACAAGAGAGGTGGACCTAGGTGAGCAAGCCCTAGCTAAATGTCTACAGGAAGGTTGCAGAAGGCACCATATACAACATCTCCCAATACATAGTAGATGAAATCATAAGCAACACGGAGAAAGGAGGAAAGATCCTTTTTGGAAACATTCTGTTAACAATTGTGTTCTCAGAAATTGGGGTGTCGGATGAATATGATAAATTCATGTGGGAGTACCCTACTAAAGACCCTTCACCCATAGAGAGGTTTTAGAAATACACATGTGAATCAATGAAAGGAGTACACAAGGCGTACTTAGAAAAATGGTATACACACCGTAGGAACACATTCGGGGCTGAATGGCGGATCCCTGAGCAACTCCCCACGGCGACCAAAGGAGAAGTAAAGTTCACAGTCTACCAGCACTTCTACATTGGTAGGTTCATTTTGGTGGATGGTAGTTGGAGTCCATGGTGCAAACTCCCATTCTTGTTTACTACCCAATTTTTCCATGCAGGGGTAAACAGATATAAGGAATTGAAGAAATTAAACCTGGAATTGTCCACCCTTGACAAAGAGCATATGGAGATGAGAAATAAGCTGGTCTACCTAGAGAAGTGCATGTATATTTAAAGGTACATGTCGCATGATGTGCACATTGTAAGGCCTCTGACCTTACCTATTGCTGAGAGTGCTACTGCTAGGATCTACCTGCGCATAAGGCTGAAATTTGAAAAGGGCATGTATGTGGAGAATGAGATATCCATCCCATATGACCCTATAGGAAGAAAGAAGCCCACACCAAAGCGCAAGGAGAGGGAAGAGTAAGAAGAACAAAGGGTGATGGAGAAGCAGAATGTAGATACTGCAGGGCCAAGTACCTATGTCTGAAAGAAGAGGAGAACAGTGGTCAGGGAGAAGACCCTGGAGCCTGTGAATCCACCATCCCCTGAAGAACCTTTAGATGAAGAGAAGACAACATCCCCGACTCTAGAGTTTTCTGCAAAGGAAGAAGAATATGGGATGGAGGAACAAGAATCTGAAGATACATATGACTTGAATGCCTATATAGGTGAAAAGGATGATGATGAAGGGGAAGAGTTGGAGGTAAATTAGGAACCGGTTGATGTCCATGATTTGGAGGAAGAGGGAGCAGAGGATACAAATGATGCTTTCATCTTTATAATAAGGAAGGGCACCCAAGGGGAGGAAGGTGCATGGAGAAAATAAAGGAGCGAAAGGGCAAGTACTAAGGGGCCAGATATGCCCAAGCTCACTTAGGAGGAGGTGGATGAGAAAGCGACAAGGGAGGCGGAGAAGATAATTAATATCTTGGTCGCTGAGGAGTTGGAGAATAGTGCGGAGCTTGTGCTTGGTGAATTTAAGGAAGAGTAGAGGGAGAAAAGTGTGGGTAGCACAAAAGGCCCAACTCTTTTAGCAACTTTTCCCAAGGGCGTGCGCACGGGAAGTAAACGTGTGGAAGGGGGAAGAACAATGATGGGATACATTGATGACCCCAAAAAAGTTTTGTGCGCACGTTTCCAGAGTACCATGCCCACCAAGGAGCTCACCACAATGGAATCCTTTGACCCTGAGGGTGGGTACCCATGCACAAGGAAGATGCTATCATGGGCATTCAACTCCCACCTCGATGAGCATGAGTTATAGGTTAACCAAGGAGTGGTATTAGCATTGTTTGAAGGAAAGGGGGACAACCCCATTGTAAACACGTAATAACTGTTGGATGAGTAAGTGTGTAACACACTCAACAAAGTATCCATGGAAATTAAGGCTAGGCTCTTATGCAGAAATGATAGGGTTAAAGTCTTGGAGGACCTATTGGAAAAGAGGAAGGAAGAAGTATTAAGCTAACAAAGGACCTCAACCTTGAGAAACTAATCAGTGCTCAACTATAGAGGGAGATTTAGAAGGAAAAGGCTAGGGTACACGAAGTTTCTAAAAAGGTGGAGCTCATCTCCCAAGAAATTACCATGAAGCACCCAGACCTTAACCCTCCTGTGCAAAAGTATAGATCCTCCCTGGAGTGTCTAGAGGACTTGACTCAGATCCTCACCATGGAAAGGAAACCTTTGGCCTTAGAGTCGATAGAAGTGGTAGTTGCGTGCTTGGCGAAGGAGGAAAAATTGAAAGTCATCGTGCTCATGGCTAAATACAAAAAGGTGCTTGCTGATGTGAAGATAGCCACACAAACTATAGGGTTTTCTTATGACCATTATGTGGATCAAGATAAGGTGACAAGCATGCTGTTTTCCAGCAATGAGGCCAAGCTGAAAGAATTCCAAGAGAGAGAAAAAGCAATAGAGCCAAGCGAGAAAAAATATTAGCTGAGGTTGAAAGAAAATATGAAGCTATTGAGACCCTGTGGGTCTTAATTAAAACCTAACTTAAAGAGCTCTATACGGTCATTACAAGAAATATGGATGCCCTGGAGGACCAAGCAAAGGAACTGGAGATGATGGTAGAGACCATTAACATAAAAGGGGAAGGTTTAACCTTTGACAAGGTGAGCACATTGGTTGGCGACCTTTGCACAAGAGCGCAGGATGAAGTCAGCGCATGGAACACGCTGGAGGCTGACTTGTGGTAGAAATTCCCCTTCTTCTTCTTTAAGTAGTTCTCCTTCTATTCTTTCTCTCCCACATTCTTTATTCTTTCCCTCCATTATTTTCCAAGGAAAGGCCTTGCATTTTTGTACCGCATTCTTGGAAAAGGTTCCCAAGGGCGGAGAATAGGTGAAGTGTGGGGTAATGTTGGGCCCCTAATGTAGCTACCAAATCTTAGAGGCACATAGGAACACATGGCCAGGGGGAGCATGCACGTGAAGGTGTGTAAGGAAGAATTCAAAAAGGGGTTCTTGGAGAACCAAGGATGTGTGCATGTGAAGAACAATTCGGGACTTAGCTGTTTTCAGCCTTTTGGATAGAACACATGAAGAATGTGTTCCATTTGGATAAGGTTCCAGCTTGGTGACAGGTTTCCTGGAAGGAATATACCTTTCGATAAGAATATCCAAAAAGCTAATCATGACATGGAGAGGCATGTGCCTGAGGCGACCCACACCTTGACACTTGGGGCTAGATCTAAGGTTGTAGAGGAGTTTGTTAGAGCTCAGATGCCTATTTATACGTGTGCCCTTGGAAAAGAATAGGGACACAAGTGAGGTAGTGGAGCTTTGTAGAATTACTGTGAGAACTATGGGATAAAATGGGTAGATGATTCTAGGAAGGATGTAATGGGGAAATGGGGAATACAAATTTTGTTTTATGAGTATACACATATAGATCCAGAGATGGTGTATGACTGTGGTCTACCACTCTGTGATGCTTTGGAATAATACTATGAATGAATATGATAAGGTTACCACTACACGTTTACATTAAGATCTCCTCCCTATATTATCTACATGTTTCTACTATGCTTTTGATCTTGTATAATCATGAATCTTACTTGAATGCTAAGTCTATTTGTGGATCTACAACTTCCTAGTTCTATTAATTTTGTTGCATGCTTTGCTTTGCTTTTGTTATGAGTGAAGGGGTGTAGAAGCTATTCTGAGCTCTATAGCTTCTTCATATCTATTAAATCAATAAGTCAAGATCATGAATTATGCCTTCTACTAAACTCACATAAAAGAGAGACTCAGCTCCCTCTCACGCACCTCAAGTGAGCACCCAGTGCCCGCTAGGTGATAGGCCGGTGCGCATGAGGTTCCCTTGTCCTTGGTGGGTGAAAAAATGAATACATACCCTATTTTCCTTGCCTTTAAAATATCTTATATAAAAATCATACTGAGATAGAAATTCTAACCATCTTTGTTGTCTTGCATTTAGGTTTGGTTGAGTAAAAATATACTTCAAACCTAGATGGTCAGTTTTTAGCTCAAAAGGCTTACAAAGAAGGTAGTGCCTCCACATTTGAAGTGCATGAATGATGGCAGTGAGCTCTAGGTCATGTGGAGCATAATTCTTTTCATGTAACTTGAGTTTTCTACTTTTATGAAGTGATTGGTGCACCAATCTTAGAAAAGTCCTTAACGAACTTTTTATAGTACCCTGGTAGGCCCATGAAGCTTCTAACTTCACGCACATTCTTAGGCGCATGCCACTCAGCTATAGCTATGATATTTGAAATATCTACAGCTATCCCATTCTTGCTTATAAAATGTCCTAAATAATGCACTTCTACATCATAAAAGGAACATTTAGACAATTTACCATACAACTTTCTCTTTCTCAAGATTTCCAATACTATCTTTAAATGCTCGTGATGCTCTTCGAAATGTTTGGATTATATAAGAATGTCATCCAAGAATACAAGCACAAACTTGTCCAAGTATTCTTGAAAAATATTATTCATCAAATTCATGAAGGCGGCAGGTGCATTCGTCAACCCAAAAGGAAACACTATGAATTCATAATGTTTGTACCTTGTTCTAAAAGTTGTTTTATGAATGTCTTCCTCTTTTATTCTCAACTGATGATATCCAGATCAAAGATCTATTTTTGAATAAACTGATGCTCCACACATCTGATCAAACAAATCATCAATCCTAGGAAGTAGATATCGGTTATTAATGTTTTCCTTATTCAACATTTTGTAATGAATGCACAATCTAAGTGTGTTATCCTTCTTCTTTACAAAAATTACTGGTGCTCCCCATGGTGAGACACTTGGTCTTATCAACCCTTTGGTCAAAATTTCCTATAACTGAGCCTTAATTTTCACCAAATCAATGGTGGTCATTATATAGGGTGCCTTGGATATGGGCTCGGTTCCTGGTTTGATCTCTATTACAAAGTCAAACTCTCGTTTGGGCGGAAGACCCGGTAATTCTTCTAGAAATACATCACTGAAATCTCTTAACAACAGATATTTTTCCATAAAACCATTATTTTCCTTAGAAATTCTATCATTTTTATGGCATACAAAGTGCATCCTGTATTTTTAGCCCTTTTTAGTTGCATAATTGTTAGTTTCCTAACTGCAATCCCACATTTTACACCCTGAATGATTGTTGTTTTCTAAAGGTCATCAAAACAACAAATCTATTTTTCATAATAGTTGACCTTCGCCTTATGTTCCACCAACCAATTAACACCTATAATTACATCATATGACCCCAAAGGGGTAATATACATGTCAACTTCTGTGGAGAAACTAGGCAAGTCAAAGACTGCCCCAAAAAGACACATATCAACTATATGGATAACATTATTTCCGTAATGTACCATCCATGTCTTATCCATTCATTCTACTTTTATTTTCAATTTCAATACTAACTTAGTAGATATAAAACATTCAGTAGCTATAATATAAAAAAGTATAACCACAGGTATACCAAATAACTTACCCGAAACTTCTATGGGTGTGACTTTCTTTTCAACTTGTTTGTTAGCCACCACAGCATGTATCCTATGCTACTGATTACGATCATCCTTCTTCAAAGGAAAGTGACTCGCGTAATGGTCCTTTCCACAGTTAAAATATCCTCTAATGGGCCCCTTCCTAGTATCAAATTTATTTCCAGCCTTAAAGTTATCATTCTGGCTTCCATAGGACTTTTGTCCATTACCACTATTTTTGGTAAAGTTGTTCCGCATACTAGTAACAGGTTTTTTCATTACTGTTTTCTTCTTGTTATCCGTAACAAAAAAATTTTCATGCCGAACCTCTTCCAAGGTCCCTTTTTAGGTGTAAGAGATGAAAAAGAGTTGGGAATCTTCTTCTTAACCTCCTCCCTATGAGCAAAGATTGCTCTCAATTTCTGTTCTTGTCTTTTTTCATTTTCGACAACTCCTTCCATAGTGGTCGGGTCGTGGACATCCACCTCACCACCAATGATAGGATTCAGCCCCATTATGAAATTTTGTATCTTGAACTTCTTGTTAGATTGGTACTGTGGTACATACTTAAGGATTTTAGTAAACCATTCCGAGTATTTTGTCACTGTCAGCTTTCCTTGAGACAAGTTCTGAAATTCAGTCATTTTATGATAAAAAAAGAGTTAAGGTAGCCATCGTTGCCTAAAGTAACTTTTAAGTTGATCCCAAGTTATGTCTGTTTTGACAATGTTCAAATCAACCTTACGGTTGTCCCACCATGATGATGCTTCATGAGAAAGCTGATATGCTCCCCATATCGCTTTTGTCTCCTCGGAGAAGTTTCTTATTGCAAAGTACTTCTCCATTTCACTGAGCCAATTTTCAGTCCCATCCCCAAGTTTTGTTCCATCAAACTTTGGAGGACTTATTTTCTTTATATCATTTGTGAGTTCAGCTGCTAATCTTACCCTTTTATTTTTAGGATGATTAGGAACATTCACGTTACTATTATCAACACCCAGATTTCCTCCATTGGTGTTGTCCACGGGAGGTGGCTGATCATTAATATCAGCATCTTCTTCCTCCTCCTCATTGCCCATTGTTTTCTTTTCCAAAATAGTCAAATGATCTCTTGTATCTAGTAGGGTAATGAGGATCTCATCTAGTTTTTGGGCAGTAGCTGCTTCTCCACCCGGTAATGGGATGTTCACAGCATTCCCTCTTGTTCTAACCATTTTTTGTTCAACAAGAAAATGTAAACCTTATCAAATTGTGGACTCATTAAATCTAAGAGCTACAACCTTCAGCTCTGATACCAAGATGTAACATTCCCATTTTAAGACATTAGAACAAAGGATTTTTTTTTTCTTTAATAACGTTCTCTTATCTAAATTACGTAATTCATAACACATGTTTCAAGTTTTAATAATTGTTCTTTGTTCTAAATGACATAATTTAGAACACACAATTCTTTTTAAACCAATGTTCTCTGTTCGTATATCCATAATATGGAACACACATTCCATTCCATTCAATCATATAATAGATAACCATATGCTATTGTAATGACTTGAAGAACTACCGATCTCCCATTTCATGGCTCAGAGTTTCATCGATCTCTCATTTCATGACTTGTCTACTTACCGATCCTTCATGTTAATCCATGCATTGTATACTAAGTATACTTGGTTCCCTTTACCCTTTCAGTTATTGAAGTTCTCCATTTAAGAGGCCTATCTGAATATATGTTACCAATATTCATATGCAATTCTGCTTCTTAAACTAGGTGACTTAGGACAATGCAACTAGCAACTTGTAATATTTTGGCCAAATATTTACACATGCTTAGCATGAACTTATTCCTAGATGGCATACTCATCAATGGAATATGTCCTTCACCCCACTTCATTTGTTATCTAGAATGGTATTTTCTAACTTTTGTTAGTCCTCTTGTCCAAGGTGAACTTTATCCCAAGATAGCAATATGAAAGAGTATAGAGAGGTACTCATGATAACTAAAGGTATGCAGATATAGCTCATCGACCCCAGTCAACTGCGTGTGTCTAGTTACCTTTAGTCTTCATGATTCACTCTGTATACAAGGTCATATTCCTAAATTGGTCCAAAGTAAAATTGAACCCAAGTCCAAGCTTATGTAAACCTAAATGTTTCAATTCGAAAGGGTGTTGCAACATGTCATCTATAACATTATGTCGTCATGAAGGCCCAGCCTTCATGAAGACACCTTATTGCAGCTGGCATGTACCAACATCCTATGGAATCCTCCCATCTAGGGTCACATACCATGCTAAAAGTTTGATTAGATTATTATCTTTAATATTTTTAAGAATAAGTTTCAGTAACCTTGCTGATCCTCTAACCTCATAGTTCATTACAGTTGCATAGCTAGGAATGACTTGAATTGTCTCGCATCTTAATATACATTCACTCCTCCTTACCAAAGGATTGCATATTCCTTTCTTAGTTCATTAATTAAAGCTTCAGACTTACAGTCCACTACAACTTAACGAAGTAAGATTAACTTACTAAACTTAATCAAGTTCATTCGCAACTGATTTTAAATTCATGTTTCCATTTCATTAGACCTCATTTGAATGAGGTCTATTTCCCATATAGATGTATTCATTTATTTACAATTACCTTACTTCAATTTAAGGTTTGTTAAGAGGAGATATGATTCCTCCTTCCAAATATCCTTTGGAGCAAGACACCCCAAAGAATCTTAACAAAATTTGAATACATAATTCAATTGTTCTTTCCTTATTATTCATTAGTTTAGAATCCAATTCCGTATTTCATTTATACAAGAGTTCATATGTATCTTACTCTTTTACTAATGTCAATTAAAATCCCATATTGACCTAAGTATCAATCAATTGCACATTCCAACTTAAAAGTTGTATTCAAGAGAAGAGTAGAGTGTCATTTCCCTCATTCTTGTTATATCCTTTTAAATCTAACATCCATCATTTGAATAAGTAAAAATTCAACGATAGGAATATGTACTCGATTATATTACAACAATTCAATAATGGTACAACATTTAAAATAACACACCATTCCCTTCTCTCATTCCTCAAGGTAAAATTTACACATTTTACAAGTCTAAACAGCTAGACTTCATTCATGCCAATCAACATTGATAACTCAAAAAGAAAGAAGAATACAACTTTTCCTTTTTCCATTTCCTTCGAGAAGAATAATAAAATATCAGAAAAGATCCATCCTTTAGCTAATCAGAAGAAGCATCATAAAACAACATGTCTTCTTTATTACTCATGTAATCCATCTACAAAATTGACTAGCACAAGTCAGTTCATCAAACTGAGCATATTAAGCACTTACCATTAAAATGAAGTGCTCTTGACTAACTATCTCAATAAAAGAACTCGGATTTTATGTAACATCCCGTAATAGATATGGACATCACGTAAGAGTTAAGTACCGATAAGGATGAACAATATAAACAATCAAGTCTTAATAAGTAACATCAAATCAGACAATACTATTAACTAACAACTCCTCAAAATAATTACAACAAACACACAATGATATATCTCCATTTTCTTACTATTTCCTTCAAAAACAAAAAGAGTTCATTCCAGATTTAGAGAAATATTACAAGGAATATTTTCTCTAAATAGTCTCAGATTAGAAGCATTTGTAAGAACTAAAATATAGATATTACTATTCAAATGCAATCACTGTTAATTCCACTCCATCATTGAAAATGGGATTCGTATAACGAGTTGACTAGAAAGTTAAACAGAACTCCTTCATATTTTTACTACTCACTTGACTTCAACCAGTTCAAATGTAGAAAATAAAGGTAGTCATATACCATGACAACAACCTATTTAACTTTTTAGAATTCAACCAACAGCGTAGTACTCATTCATTCAGAGAGAGGAAATAGAACATAAAACACTTTTGCACACTCCTAAAGGCAGTCATATGTGGCTTCAATATCTCTTAAACAAAATTTTAGACAGGATACGAAGGAAAATAAAATACTACTTCCAGTTACCTATTCATTAATCCCTTTTATTTAAATAGAACTAAACTGGTCGATCTTATACAAGAAGATATAACAGTCAAGGAGATATCTGTTTAAAAGTCAATAATCGAATGAAAGAAAGGATATTTGCATTACTTCTTTCCAATATATATATATAGCTAAATATCATACTATGACATGTAGACCTATTATCAATAGGATAATTCTTTCCACGCCAGACTGTTACAGTCTTAATAGCTTACTAACTACCATTTAAGGAAAGTATCCAAGAATTCATTTTCATAACTAAACCAAAAATATCAACAACAACTGAGCTTCCAATTACAACCAACGTTAATGATTATATACAAAAACATCAAACATATTCCATCTAAATATAAAACGATTTAGAGTTTACAACAAAGCATTCATGTCCCAAATCTTTCAGGATGAAAAACCATTTTTCAATCACAAGAGTGAGGAGTCTACTCAGGTTCAGTTTTACTGAAAACAACGAAGAAGTCTAAATCCAAAAAATATATAAATATTCATCATTGAGTTTAAAGAAGAGTAAGAACTGTATGCTCTACTCCAAACCTTCAAATAGACAGATTACTCTGTTCCAAGTTTGATAAAAAATTATTTCCAAACAGTCATTCATGGGTACCTAGAACCAAAAAAAAGAGGAACTTTGTATCGTTTTAGAATCAACAAAGGTAAAAATGATATGATGAACCTACTGTCCCTAAGAGAACCCACTTCACAAATTAAACTGTATTACAGACAAGGAAGAACAGTTCACAAAATTTTTGTCATAGCATTCTCATGAAATCCATAACCATTGAGTATATAAATCTCAGAAAATAGTATACGTATCACTGTCACCTTTAGCAAGTTCAAACCCACAAGGGACAACAAAACCGAATACCCATTACTTTCGAAATCAAAACAGCAGAGATGAAATTCATTTCACTTACTATTTCAACAAAGAACACCCATTTCCTTATGCATGCATCCAAAAGATACCCAAATCATATCTTTTCCAAATGAAAACTCAAGCAAAATATCATATCCAAATATATCAACATATTTTAACAAAACACACATTTATAAGAGTAGAGTTATTTTAATGGAGACGTTTAATAAAGAGCATAAATGTTTAAATAAAAGAGCCTAACATGCCTGTATAATTTCTTGTTAGCTCGTGGAAGGTCACAGTCGAGATTCTCCAGAGTTTCTTCCCTCCAAACAATGTTAATCAACCAGATCTCTCAACTACTTCCATGTTTTCACAAGCCCAGAAACCACTCGGAGGTAGTCAAAACAACAATGGCTAAAAAACAAACTTGCAGGTTTGCCAAAGTAACAAAATGCAAAGAAAAAACCCAAAACCCAAATGAATAACAATAACTCACAAAAAATCCTCTTTCCTCTTTCCTAGGCGGGATGGTTGCCAAAACCAAGGCCAATAAATGTATTGAATACATTTTCTCCCTCTTTCTCCATGCCACTGTTGACTCAGATTTGGCAAGTTCTTTCTTATAAATTTGCATGTAATTCAAATTTAGTTGTATTGCTAGTTAGATGCCTCTAGCTTCTTTGCTCCCACAAAACTTGGTGTTTAAAACTATAAGGACTGCAATTAAAGTCCTTCATTTAAGTTTAAACCTTCCCCCTTATTCTCCCACTTGACATGTATCCATAGGTCCCTTTTAGGACTAGCAATAGTTTAGGTCACCATTTAAATAGTTAGGTTTCCATCTAGGTCGTAGGTCCTTAGGATTCACCTTAGGTTAGTTTACAAACCCTTTTAAATTAAAATCCATATAGGATAAAATATTATTTCATAGGTTAACACAAAACCCTTACCAATTCCATGACAGGTTCCTAGTAGATTTTACCGCCTTAGGCTTAAAACCAGTATAGTGCAAGACATTCTATCCAAGGCCAAATATATGCCTTAATATCCTTGTATCAACCCCTTTTTCTCTCTTACACTTTCTAGCATTATAATTCACATGCATCCAGGAAATCAAACCTTACCATTGGCAACACGATGCCAAGTAAGTATACCTATTACCAGGTTCTTTTAAAAATTTACAACAATCTCTAGCTTGGTTCCAGAATTCATTTTATTTGGAAAGTCAATCGACAAGATGACAATAAAGAAGGCTGAAGCATACCTTGGATCAATGGAATTGATTCAAGGTGTGTTGTCACATAATTATGAGTTTGTCAAGTACAAAAGCAATTCAGCACGTTTAAAACTTTACAAACACAAGTTATAATGACATCAGTCCCAAGTAAACAGAGTTACATTATTCATGAATTCAAGATAATAATACTTACTCATTGCAAACATGAATTTCAAGGTCAAGGAATACACCTTCACATGACAATTCTCATTTCCAAATTTGCAGCATCACAAAAAGAAGTTATCGTAGTAACTACCAAGATCAAGATGTTACATGAAGTATAATTTATCACCTTCAATAATGAAAAATATATATTTATACTTGTGTTTTTAGAGCTTATACATAATTGCAAACTCTGATTTCTTGTCAAAAATCATCCACAACTTCACCTATAGCTCTGCAGGTTCTCAGAAGTGCCTTTTTCATACAATTGCAATTGAAAACCACCTACACCTAAAAATGCAAAACACTTCATAGAGAAGTAATACGACCATTGTCTTCATATAAACATTCTAAGAAAATTTTCTTTTTACACCAAGTCCTAATTCGGACCATAAGTACCTCAATTTGATTTTTTTCCAAAAATACCTGCTTAGTGCTTCTTACATAGTCTTACAACCAACCTTTAATAAATAGCTACAAATTCATTTATACCTTACCAAGATCAGTTTTCCTATTGGTTAATTTTATTGGTTTGGAAGTTATGGGTCATGGGTTTGAATCCCACTACCCATTCTTTTGTCAACAGTTTTAGTTTCCCATGTGGGGAGATATCCCACATTTCTTGTGTGGGAGGTTGTTATGGGATTTATATTGAGTAATCCCACCCCCTTTTATGGTGGCTTTGGTAATGTTTAAAACATTTTTTTTCCACATATAATTGGCATCATGTATTGTTGAATCACCCACGAGTTGGGCCACAATGGAAAGTGCCACGTAGTGGTGAGCTGTGGCTTGTTGGTTAATCGACCATGTAGTTTATAGGTGGACTAGTTGGTTTGCTTAAATGGCCAAGTATTATGTGGAACCAGTAAGCTATATTTACACTTCCCAAGTTTTTATACAGGCTGATTCGTTGTTGTTTGATCCCCCCATAGCATATGCACCTCGTTGACGATAAATAAGGCCGAGTGATTTAGGGGCCTCGCTAAGTAATAAAAACTTTGACCTAAGTATATATCCATTCAGTTGATTGGTTAAGAATATAGTTCACCGAGTTATAAGGGGTTTGACCCAACTAATATGGAGGTAATTTAATTAACTCGGTGGGGAGTTGATCACCCCACTGAGCCATAAAATAGCTCACCTAAGGTTTTCCATGTGTAATGGAATACCATATCAATCCTGCATTATAATTCAAATATCTTACAAAATATCCCACATGTAGAATGCATAGAAATAATGTGGCATATAAATGAAATATCAATGCAATGATATAATGAGTCAAAGCCCAAGGCACCCCTCTATTAAAAGAGTGTGTTGAACCTGACTGAGGACCCCCATCTAGAAAATAACAGAGCCCATCAAATTTTCAACAATGTGTCAAAGATCAGAGGTTAAAACACAATTTTACTCTTTTACCCATTTTTTCACTTCTACCATGTTTCACATCTGGATTGGATAGTTGATCTAGTTTGATCATATTCTTGCTAAAATTTGACCTGCAATAACTTTTTCCTAGGAGCTTTGTTTTTCAAGTTTTGTATATCGATGGAAAGCTCTCGAGATGTTCTATAGGCATGTGATGTTTAGGGATATTTTATTAAAACCTAAATCTAGAAAATCCTCCATATCATTTGGTCATGTTACCTTCCAATAATCTTACTAAGAACATTTTGAAGGCATTGTTAACCCTCATGTGACAACTTTTGATTTTTTCATTGCTTAATTGAGTATATAATTCATAAATAGGAAGACTCTGTCTATTACCTTGGTTTGATAAACCAATCTATATTTTACACTCAACTATGGTGTAAATTAGATATGAGAAAATGTAGAAGGTTTTGGTTTGATGCACATGGGTGAGTTGTTGGGTTAAATTTTCACAAATAATTTCGCCCCAATTCAGAGTCTGATTGTCTTAACAAATCAAATTGATAAATATACACATCTAGTTTTAAAATTCTTGAGTAGATGGAAGACCCATTACCCTTGCAAGTGGTGTTATGATATATGAAAATTATTCAATAAAATCAACTATGTAGAGGATTTTAGGAAACTTAGACGACCCTTTATTTTTCTCCTTCAACCAAGATTTAGTAATCATGGAATGATATTTGTTTAGAGTTCGGTCAAAATCTCTCTGAGCATCAACAATAGTTAAAAGTTTGGATTCATCAAAATTGGGGATACCTAGGGCCAAGTTGATATGGTGAGCATATAATTTTGTAATTAACTAAGATTTTGGGATCTTTCAATTCCTTGGTCTATGGGTCAAAGTAGGAAGAACAAGCTAGGATTATATCAGCACATTAAACAAGGGTGGAAAAACATCATGCATGGGATAAACCATTGCTTAAAATTCTTTGGGATAGTATAGTTGGGTTATTATCTCTCATTATGGTCTAGAAATCATTTAGATCCATATCCATGATACCACTATCCCCTATTTCAGGGAATGAGATCTCTAGGGAGGAAATGGGTTCATATCTAGCATATTGAGATTTCATCTCAACTAAATTAAACACTTACTTAGAAACAAAAATGTCCTTGCAAGAGATTTAAAAGGGAATTAAAAGGAAGGGAACTAAGATAAGTAAAGTTTAAAAAGTGGGAAAAACAGTGATGAAATCACTTACTAGTTGGATGGGAAGGAAGCCAACCTCTCAATGTTCCTAATGCAATTCAAAATTTTGAAAATGGCCTAAAAATGAAGGAGAAATGAGAAAAAAATAGTTTTTAGGTGTAGGAGGAAGATGATAGGGAAGAATAAATTCACAAATGTGAGGATAAAAAATGAGGTGGGAGGGTTTTATATAGTGCATGGAAAGAATTTCCCAAGATTCTATATGTTTAAGGTTTTAGAGTGGAGAATAGGTTAAGAGGAGGTCCTAAGGAACAATACCCAAAGGGGATTAAAATCCCATTTTATCCAAAAAAGTGTCTTAAGGTGGGTAGATCGCTTAGTCAGAGAATAAATAGTAGTACATGGGAACAAGTTCCCGTAGTTCCACTTGGGCTCAGGATGCCTAACTTAGTCGATCTAGGAATAGATGACCCAAGGGAATAGTTCTTGGTATGTAAGAAGTCCTTGATTCATTCGATCTAACCGAAGGGGAAAGATAAGGTGGAGAAGTGGGGAATAGGGGACACAATGAAAAAATCTCCTAAGGTGCAAGTGGTGCCCAAATTAACTAATCTAATTGATAAGATATGAATTTCAGAGAATTGGGAAATTAGGGGAATGGAAAAACAAGGGAACAAGCTCCATTGGTGCTCAAAATGGCCAATGACACCAAAAGAGGTAGATAATGTAGTAAATTGGGGAATATGATGAACAAAAGAATAGTTCCTCATGTTCCTTAGCCGGTTTTCCGATTCCTTCACAAAATACTAAATTTTGACTAACTCCTCAAATTTTTCTCTTTGAACAATGACTTAAAATATGGGAGAGGTGACCAAGAATGCAAAGAAAAAACCTATGACTCAAAATTTTCAACATTTTCTACTGTAGGACAATAGCACTGAGAAATATAAATCATCTAATTATGAGGCAACCTTCAAAACATTAAATAAGTTAAACAACGAAATGTCCAAACAACATATCTTCTCTAACAATGAGTTGGAAAAGGAAGAATCTCCTTTTTTTAGGAAGCTGAAGAAAGGATCTAGAAAATACAAAGGTAAGTTACCCTTCAAATTATTTAATTATGGAAAAGTAGGACATTATGATGCTAAGTGTCCACATGTAGAAAAAGAAAATAGTGATAATGAAAAATATCACGACATGAAGACATGTAACAAGTTTTATCAAAACAAGAAGAGCTATAAGGAAAATATGAGAAAAGGAAGAACTTCTACAATCACAAGAAAAATATCTATACCATGGAGGAAAATAGTAACCCATTTGAATAAATTAGTGAAAAAATCTCTACCAATGAAAAATAATAATCATTGTTCATGGAAATAGAGATAAAAGAATGTGAACAAGAGATCGTTTCAGAGAATGAATAATATGATAAAGTTGAAGGTGAAGTAGATATTCAAGAAGAGCCTATTTTTTCCTTGGATGAGGTCAAGATACTAAATAAGAAGAATCTGAAACAAACAATATTTTTATAAATTTGAAGAAGAATATGGTACCTCAAAATCAAAGTTGACACAAGATCTTGAAGAATCTAATAAGATCATCATTTTCATGAAGATATGAAGTAGATGAATGAGGATATGAGGACCCAACTTAAATAAAAATAAGAAAATTATGAGAACCTTGAATATTAAATTGTTTCCTTAATGTTAGAGATAAAAATTTTTGATATGGAAAATTAGGTGTTTCCACCAACGTTCAAGAGGCTACGCCCCTCTGCATTGAATGGTGCAGCTCCTATTATTGAATGTAAATTGATATATTCCTATATAAATGTTTTGGGTCAGCCAACTAGGTTGGGGATCACACAAGAACACTCCACTGAACGTGTAGTAAAGTTATTGTATGGGGTACAAGGGAGGAAATTACAACAATGAGGGGGAAAGGAGAGAAATTAGGAAAGGAAATTTATTGTTGTGAGTAGGCCAATTGTAGAGTTCACACCTAATAACTAAATTAATTCATCATTCAATATAGAGGAAATAAATAGTGAGGCCATTAGTTAGAAAAACAAAACCCACACATACACACAATTATATGAGGTCCATTCATCGAAGATACAAAGATATTTTTGATCACTATACTTACAAAGTGCATATAAGAGATAAATAGAAGAAAACATGAGAAAAGAAATGGAATAATTTATCTTTCATTCCTTGTGTAGTGATGAAATACAAAGCATCAATCAATATACTACAATTCACAATTGTTACCAAGAACTAAAATTTAGGATCCTTTGGAATGGATAAGCCATCCCAATTTATAGCAATGTGAATTGACCTTTCATCTACCCCCCACATAAATCTTCATGTTCAAATTCCAATTGTGACATTTCAATTTCCTATAGAAGAAACAACTTAATTATTAGAACAAAATATAATCATTATGCTCAATGAAGAATTAGAAAGGGGATATAAGCAAGAGGGAGAAAGATAAAATAAGGGAGAAGATGTCAAATCTCCCTAAATGATGAATTTTCTTATGATGATCATATTCTCCTCATTTTTCATGATGTACAGACACCCTAAACTTATAAATGAGTGTTTAGAAAAAATGTTTCAAGACATCCTAATGTGAAATCGAGATGAACACGAATCTCACCCATGATGATGCATTCCTAATTTCACAATGAGAATGAGAGTCACTCTATCATTTCTTAGGATTTCACAACTATCATTCATGATGTTCAAACCTCTTGAACCTTATATCCATTTTATACAAACTATGCTACAACATTTCAAACTTTTCCTTTATTTCTCTGAAAGATGAGAGCTCCTTAATATCTCACTCCTAGATCACCGAGATCAAAATAACTTGCTGAGCTCAAAATAACTTGCCAAGCTCAAATCAAATCACTGAGATCAAATAACCTAGCTCACTAAGAGATTAAGATGAATGCACCTAGACCAATGAGAAATAATGATCTCTTATCTTTAATTTTAACTAAGGTTTTACATATTTTGAATCTCTTTTTACTGTAAAATGTCTATGAATTTCTCTTGCTATTCACTGAGATGAGTTGTCATGCTTCTGGACAAAGCTAAATTCAAGATAATGCTTTTCAAGACCCATATGGAGGTTTATTTATCTTTTTTAGATATGATATCATACCATAACCTTTTTAAGATTCTAAAAAGTGGAAATATGAGTGAAAATAGATCCATCTACAACTTTCTGCACCCAAAATGAAGACTTTCTATTTTTAGCAGGTGAGACTAGGACTTGCTATTTTAGGACATATCACTTGTTTTGCTCAAATATTACCTCTTGAACCTTCTAGTACATTCTAATTTCCATTTTTATTGATTCATTTATATTTATATCCACTTTATATTTTTATCAGTTACTTTTTCCATATCTGTTATTTTGGGAAACTTGTCATTTTTACCCTACCTTCCATTTTGGACAGTTTCTGAATGTTCCGGGTGTTCCATACTTGCAATTCGGGGGGTTTAATATTTTTAAGAATATATAGGGGCATAACATATTATATTTTTAGTAAGTGAAAAATATGGCCCCATTTTGCGATGGAAACATTATTTTTAGATTCCTCCGAATTTCACTATGTTTCGCCATCCGAAATGCTTGGTAATTAAAAAATAAAATTTTCCTGGTGAGGGTTTCAGGTCTAAATCTTTCATGGTATTTATTAATGGATTCACTGAGCTTCAATTATCACATAGATTCATTGGAGAAGAAAAAACATCTCAAACCTTAGTACGATCAATTCCTTTTCTCACCGATGGTGAAAAACCTTCATTCTGACAACCACATATGTGATGAGGGAAATTTGACATGGTGTCTGAAGAATTTTTAGGTTTATTAGAATTTTTTTAGCAACCTTCATGGATTTCTAGAGGAAATATGAAGGGGAAATGAGTTTCAATGTATTTTATACATTCTTCCAACAACACCTTTTCTCGCATTTACATAGAAGGAAGAAGCACGACGGTTAGAAGATTTACAAATTTATTGATTTTTAAAAATCTTGGACATCAACGCATTTTTTTTCCCAATTTTCCTAAGGGGAGGGGAAATATGGGGCATAAAAATGCACCCTTGCCTCTACTTAACAAGTTGCAGGTAGTGATTTCTTGGTGGAGGAGAAAGAGAAAGCACTTGGAAAGCTCCTAGGGGAAGAAACTGGGTCATATGGAGGACTTGGGAAAGGGATATAATTGGGTGCATTTTGGTGTCCCAACTATCCCAATGGGAGGTGATATTTTTTGTAAGAAAATGCACCCTAACCTGGTGAGGAAAAGTGGTGGAAGCTGATTCAGTGAGGCGAAGAGTAGAGGGGGATAAAAATTGGCATGTAGAGCCTTCTTGGGGTCACATGAGGAATCAAGGGCCAAGATGAGCATTGGGGAAAATTTTTGTGTCCCAAATATACCAAGGGGATGGGACAGATGATACAAGAAAGTTCATCCTCACCTAGAGGTGAAGTGAAACTTTTTTATTACATGATGGGAAGGGCTAAGAAAAGGTAAGAAAGGGTTTATCTTGCAACTTGGGCTTCATTGTGGTCGTATGATGATCCTAGGGGATTAATTGGGAATGGGTGCATTTTTTTGTCCAAATTTTCCTAAGGGTATGGGACAGACGGGACACAAAAAATTTCTTTGATCCTAAGAGTGACATGTATCCACCTTAGAATTTGGCTAAGTTCTAGAAGCTTTCCTTGGAGAGAGACTTTACGATGAAGTTTCTGGATCATCTAGAGGTATTTTTTGGAACTATCTCCATTTCATCACTAATTGAAAAATGAGAAAGGATATTATCCATGATTACCTCAAATTCTTCACCTTAAATTTGGGATGTAGGGCCGGTTTCTCATACTTCTTTTTTGTTGGTGGAGTCTTAAAAAATTATTCAATATTCTTTTTTGCAACAAAAATCCTCCTCACTCAAATTCAGTGTTCCACCGATGGGATACGTCTCGAGCCAAAATGAGTTAATGAATGAAGGTTCAATCATCATGTATTATTCATCATCCTCCATAGTTCTATTTTGATTCTCATTAGAAGCTTCAAAGATAAGACATTCCTCAGAAGCTTCCAAGAATATTCCAGGGACAAACACCTCATAGTACAGAGAATCATCAGGGTCATCCTCCATAGGAAAAATATCCTCTTCTTAATCCTTGATATGGAGTGCTTCAAGTTGTTCATAAATATTTTGTAAGGATTCAACATATTTTATAATTTCAAGGTAGATTTGGGGATTATAATTCCCTTGTGCAATGCTTGCAATTCTTTGCATGTACTTATTCTTAAAAGGCTACTATTTCATCATTTCTATATGCAAGGACATCATCCCAAGGGAGAGTGATAAAATACATGGCTCTGAGCTTTTCATTCAGTTGTGTGAGATTGAAAGTATTACTTTCAGTAAATTCTTCATCTTCATGGACTTCATATAATATATTGTACCTCCTTTTCATCTTTTTCATCAGTCTCTTGGATTCTTGATCATTACCAACATCAATTCCCATTTTATTTCCTTTATCAAAGCTCCTCTTGAATTGTAACCACCAAGATTTGATGATAGGTTCTTCAGAAGCAGAAATATTCTTTATTATACATCATCTTTCCTTGATTTTTAGAGACATGTCACTACTTGAAGTAAGATACATTTCCACTATTCTTAAATTTTCCTCTTTGCAAGAGCTGGTCTAGTGTGATGGCTGATCAAAAAAAATTATTTCTTTGCAACCATCTTCTTCTTCTTCTTCTTCATTGTCACTCATTGGCACTTCACTCTAATCTAGAAATTTATTCATTGCAGTGTAGGAAGTGAACATGAAATGGATTCATTCCTTGATAGAGTCTCCTTCAGAGATTGATTTCTCTTTGAAATCTGATTTTTTAATTTTTTGAATATATATATATATTTTTAATTTTTTGAATATAGGCTATATATATATATATATATTGGTATATTTAAAGTAGAGATCTTTTTTGGGTGCACTTGGGAAAATCTCTCCCCAGCGGAGTTGCCAAAAAATGTTGGTGATAAAAATTTTCAATATGGAAAATTGGGTGTCTCCACCAATGTTCACCAAGCAATGCCCCTCTGCATTGAATAGTGCACCTCTTATTATTGAATGAAAACTAATCTAATCCTATCTATTGTTGTGGGTTGTCAAAAAAATTCGAGGATCGCAAAGGAAAACTCCATTAAACCTATGGCAAAGTGTTGTATAGGGTATAAGGGAGGAAATTAAAGTGATGAGAGATGAATGAGAGAAATTAGGAAAGGAAGGTTATTGACATGAGTAGGGTAATTGCAAAGTTCACACCCAATAATTGAAGTAGTTAATCATTCAATATAGAGGAAAGCAATAATGAAGCTATTTAGTGAGACATGCACACCTAGATGCAAACTTATTTAGATTCATCTATCAAAGATACAAATCTCTTTCTAGATCATTATGCTTATAAAGTGAATAAAAGAGGGAAAAGAGGAAACACAAGAAAGGGAAATGGAATAAAATTAGCTTTCATTTATTGTGTAGTTATGAATACAAATTCTTTACAACAATATACCATAATTTACAATATAGATGTCTATCCTAATCTAGCATGTTTTCACTAAGTCATTTTAGGATCCTTTGGAATGGAGAAGCCATCCCAATTTATAGCAATGTGAATTTACCTCTCATCTCCCTCACATGACTCTTCATGTTCATATTCCACTTGTGACCTTTATTTTTCCATTAGAAAATAAAAATTAAGTATTTCTCTTATAATTTTGACAAAATAGTTTTACAATTTCAAAATATGTCATGTAAGTGGATATGACAAAATAAAATGATTATGCTCAACGAAGAATTAGAAGAGGGAGGGAGGAAGGAGGGAGAAGTAGAGAATAAGGGGGAAGTTGACATTTCTTGATGAAGAATATTTATTTATGAAGAACTTGTTGATTCATGCTTCCCACTCTTGTTCCTTGAATTCTTTGTTGAATTGAGTTATCATAGTCATCAACTTATCCACCTCTGGAATTAACACACAACCAAACACCTTGATCCATGTCCTAGGGAAATCATCAATCTTCTTTTATTGATTGATCCATACTTCATGATCTATTGCAATTGTAGTAATGTAACTTCATATACTTGTTAGGGACTCTAAATTATCTTCATTAAAGGAAAGAGAGTCACTTGCCTCTTCTTCAACCTCCTTCTGGAATGAAATGACGAGCTCTTTTGTTGATGAGTTTTCAGTGAGCTAAGGAAATTTAAGTATCTTAAATCAATGGTAGACATCATTAAAGATATTCAAATCATGTTGTCTGTACGAGTCTAACTCATAGATTGTATTCTTGAGCATTGCATATCTCGCATCCATGTTGCGGATCTAAAATTGAGACAAGTTCTCAGTAGTGTGATGTTAACATGTTTCTTACTCATGAGGGTGTGAGAATTGAAGGAAATCATCTTTGAGAACTAGTGGGAATGTCTCATCCATCCGATTGACTTCTTTTATAAAATCCTCCTTTTCTTTTCTTCACTTGTATGATAGTGTTACGAAGATCATATTTGATGAGGGAAATGTCACCAAGGAAACAATGCCTTTCCTTGCTCAATTATCTTCTTGATCCATTTCTCATTGGCCCTCCCTTGCATCACTATATCCTTGTGCTTTTTAGCATGGGAATCATTTCTAGGTAATCCATGGGAATGGCTTGTTGAGGTGTTGACATGATCTTTTCCAATAGATAATTCTTAAGATACTTATTCTTGGAATAATTCTTTATTGCTTTACCTTTGGGGAGGCATGTTGTAGAGCAGCTTGAATATTTAGTCATAGATAATTATTCCTAGCTTGAATGGTTGATCAATCTGTGTTCTAAGATGAATTAATCCTACATTTTCTCACCTAGCCTCTTGCGATGAGTTCAACTAATTTGAACTTACTTTAATACAATTCAATAAGCTTTTCTCACACTTACCCAGGAGAGGAGATTGAACTAATTTGATTGAAGGCTAATGATGATCTTTGAACAACTCAATTGATCCCTAGATTTTTCATACTTGCTATTAGACTGCACCAATAGCCTTGGGATTTTTCCCCTACATTGTGTCTAAGTTGATTTCACATGTCTTGTATACCACTGACCAAAATGGTGTCTCTAGGATCCCCCTGTAATGGAAGAATTTCCTCTTTTTATTAGAAATGGTCATACAACCTTGGAAGATTTAAGATATAAGGGAGATGAAGTGATATATGGGTCCCTAGATTGATCCCACTTCACCCCCTACACTCACCAATGGAGACATTTCCTATTTTTAGTAAAAAATCCATTTCACTGTATTTTTGTCCACCTTTGATCACTTTGTTTGTTTCCTTGGTTGTTCCATGTGCACACTACCTTGGAGAAATTTTCCACTGTGAGAGTTTATCTATTTTTAAAGTGATCATATATAGACTTACTATTTTTTGGAAAGTAGTCTTCCATGCACCTCATATTTCTACAAAACAACCTCCACTAGGATAGGTTTTGTCTCAGGATATTACGTACAAATTTTCAACTTGATCTGATCACCAGAACAACAGGAAATAAAATATTATGAAATTAGGGCACTAAGTATAGGTTTTTTCACTGTAAAAAATATATTGCATACATGTAAATATTCCTTCATTTATGTTATAATGAGTTACACTTATAAATGGATAATAATGCCAAAAATCCCACCTCGATCCTTGCACCTATTTGCAAGATATGATAATTTTTCCTTTATGGGCTACGAAGTCAATCTAGAAAAAATGTACTTGGAGCCTTTAAAAAATTACATTTTTATGAAAATATTATTTCCATGATCATGTAAAAATGAAGGGATGAATTCAAGAGGAAAATATGGAGTTGGGGGATTCTTGAAAAAAAATTCCAGAGTTTCGGGTAGATTTGGAACAAAGTGGGGGGAGATGGGAAAATGACTATCTCCTAGCTTTTATGATTTGAGAGAGAGAGAGAGAGGGAAGCGGGGGTGAAATTTTATATCCC
The DNA here is from genome assembly GCA_019776745.2 of Taxus chinensis. Classification (NCBI taxonomy): domain Eukaryota; kingdom Viridiplantae; phylum Streptophyta; class Pinopsida; order Cupressales; family Taxaceae; genus Taxus; species Taxus chinensis. The sequence continues at coordinate 380,706,868 of CM034151.1, forward strand.
TATTATTCCCTTGGAATATAACTGATGAATGGACAACAAAAATTGTTCTTTATCCCCTATCTGAAAAGTGTTCACGCATGCACAAGTGGAGGAGATAGTGGAAAGGGTTCACTTTTCGGCATCTGGTAGCTGATTTTTCGTCATAGTGGGGATACCATGATGAGAGCATGGTGGGGGGGCACATTTTTTCTTTTACCCATTATCCCCTTGGAAAGGGATGAAAGGACATAAAAAGTGTCACCTCCATCACCAAGGTGACAAGTGGCGGGCATGTGCATGATATGGATCAGGGGGCTAGAAAAAGGGCAAAAAGTGCTTATCAGAGCCTCTCAGGGTCATGTGGTGGGTCCATGAGGCCTAATTTGGTGGGGGGGGAAATTTTTTTTGTTCCCCATTTTCCTCATTGGAAACTGAATGAAGAAGACACCCAAAGTTTCACCTTATCCTCATAATTACACATAGCACATGAAAATATCTGGCTAAGGATAAAGCTTATACCTTGGAGAGGAGTTTGAAAATGGATGTTTCTCGATGTTGTCGAAGGTATTTTTTGAGTCACTTATATTCTATTAATTTTACTTAAAAATTTATTTTGAGAAGAATTGGATGGGTCTAAAGCTCTGATTCAGATTTCAAACTTCTCAAAAATGTCCATTGTCTATCAAGATTTCTAGTTATGCCCATGTAAAGAGTAAGTTTTGGAAAGAATTGCATTGGGCCTTGAGAAACATCTGAAAGTACCACAATGTATAGAGCATTGAATCATATTTCCATTGATATTTTTTTTACCTACAAATCATTCTGGAGCTTCTAAAATCATCTCCCAAAGATCAAGTGCTTCTTTCACAATGCAAGCTACTTTGGCCTCAAAAACCTAATTTTTCTGAAATTACTCCTAAATCTCCAAATCTTTCCTAAATCTTCCCAAATACCTTAAAATTTTATCTTGGCTCATTAATACAATTATCTTTATTCATTTAGGATCTTCAAATCCACTCCATAGAGTATACACCTAGCCTTATAGAAGGCTCAAAAATAGCCATTGCTAAGCCTATTAAAAGATCTGCCTTAAAAGACACTGTCTCAAAAGAATATCATGAGCTTGTTTTTCATATCTTCAACATACATGGGAAAGGATGGTCCAAGACACATAGAAGTTAACATTGACATGGATTGGGATAAGCCTTACACAGGGGATGTAAATAATCTAGAAGGGATTTTTCAAGTGGAGGTTTGTACATATCAAAATTTTGACACCGGGGTCCATTGTTATGCTTGAAAAATGGAAATTTTCATGTTGCACATTTGCATGAAAACATTTGGAAAGAGAATGAGATTAAGATTGGTAATATAAAATGGAAATTTTCATCTTATTTTCCTTTTCCATTTTGGTCTTTATAGTCCATTTTTATGCTAAGAGTGTCTTCCTCTTTGGCAAGGTAAGCATTGAAAGGTTTAAGTGCATTATCAATATTTCCTGCCATAGGATGAAGCAATATCCCATTTCTCCATTTTTCATAGAGAATTTTTCCATCCTCATGAAAAGGAAATGAGAACAATATTGGAACTAAATTTATTTTTTCCCCCATTCTCAGTCACCAAGAACTAAGAGATCCATCTCAGCAATGAAATCATCATCCTTTTAAGTATGTTCAAATTTAAGAGGTAGAAACATGTTTCCATCCTTGAATTTATTATCATTTCCTTTAAATGAGAAAGAGAATATTTCAAGTTCACCAACATAATCATCACATAGAAACTCACACTAAGACTTAAGAACGTGATTGGAACTATTGAAGTTACTCGTCAAGAAATTACTGAGCATCATTTCTTGATCGACATTGCTCTTTACTTCAATATAGTTTTGTTACAAGTAAAGTATTTCATCACCTTCCTCAACATCCAGTGGAACAACTTTTTTTATACTCACATCCCATGAAAATTACACCTTTTCAAACTCTGACTTCATCAACTCAACATTATGTTCTTTTACTAGCTCTGCGGTGCTTGGGCATTATTTTATTAACATGGGTAGCTCGAGATCATCCTCAAAGGTCATGAGAAAATTTATAGATCTATAATTTTGACACGGGCTATATGTTGTTGATTGATTTGGATTTTGAATAGTATACTTCATATTCCTAATAGAAAGGATTTTTTTTCCTTGACATTGACCAAAATGGCATGTGACCAATCAAGTTGGATATCTCCTCTGACATCTCAACAAAAGATTTGGCCCAAAAACATACCATACAAGGAAGGAATATCCACTACAATGATTCTCATTATGATTTTCTTGTCAGGGATGTCTGCCAATGCTACCTCAACATATTTTATTTTTCCAACACAAGGAACTTCTTTCATTTCCATGAAGAGACACTACAAAGAGGAAGGGGAAAGGGAAAGGCCGAGGCATTTAGAAACTTTTGTAGCATGACATTGTCTAGAGTCAATAATGTAATTTTTTAGCTTATACTCATTGACCAACAAAGAAATGTAGAAAGGTTCTACCTTCTTAGAGGTGGAGGGCATGGAGGAAAGATAGTTCAGAGATGGAGTGGATTGAGATTCAAGAGGTGGTTCTTTGGTGGTGGAATCTTTAGAAACAAATAAACTTCCTTTGATATATTGAACAAGTTTCTCTAGTTTCTTAGGATGAGATCTCAAGTAATAAAATTTAGAAAATTGGACTTTGGATATTTAAAAATGGTCAATGATATAAAAGGATGAATAGGAGGTAGGAACATCAGGGGTTATGGTAGCTTTGACATGGATGTTCTTAGGATTTTTTAGAAATCCATATGACCCCAATTTCTACCTCAAATTGAAGGAGACTTACTTGAAGGGGGAGATTGTGATTGTCCTTGTCTGGAATGGTCTGATGCTTCTAGTCATCACTAAAAGTCTGCAATGAGGATGATCGATGCAATGAAGAAAGATCTTAATCGATTGGTTGACATGGAGTCTCAATCTCGGGCTAATGCACAATTTTCTTAGATTGGAAGTATGGACAGATAAGAGAATCACATATTTGTCCTTCTCCGATGAAATGAATACCACGATAACACTCGAGTAACTATTTATGGATGATAGATTTCATCACTAAGTGTTCATTCACAAAACCTGATGGAGAACAAATTGTCTTTATCCTTCATCTTCAGACTTCTCATCTCAAAATTTAGGTAAGTGCTTCATCTTCATTTCTCTCGCACATTGCATTCACCTGTGGAGACTCCAAGTAAATCATTTAGGGTGCTACTGCAATCTGACTTCTATTTTGGTTTGGATGATGTATTTATTGAGAAAATTCCCTTTTCCGCATGGTCAATTCATCAGCTCTCTCATCCTTGGAAAGAAGTAAGGTTTCATCTTTAGATATCTCAAAGGATTCAGTGGATATTGGTTGCCTAATACAGATGAAGTCATCTTCCACCTCAACATAATTCTTCTTGTCTCGATATTACAAATTTAGATCATGCAGTTGAAATATTGATGACATGAAAATCCACTTCAGGAAATTTAGCATTACTTTATGAACATTTTGGACCAATATAATGTGGAAGTAGGAAGAGCAACGGTGAGAATTTTGTCTTCTCATTCTTCCACATAAGCCGAGTATCATTCGGTAGGAGAAGTCATCTCATGTGAAGTGATGTAGAGCTACTTTCTTCATACTCGAAGTGACTTGGAATACCAGGAGGACATAACCGACCATCAATGGTAGTGTTGACACCTGTGTGCATGTGATACTTCCTTCTTAATGCATTCCAATCAAATGATTCAGCACGAGGAACTAACACCTAAAACTAGTCTGGTCTGACAATCTTAGCTAAAACAAATCCATAAATAACCGTCAAGATAGAGAACTAAGCAAGATATGCAATCTAAGAATTCCATAGGACTTTGATGAAACATGAGATCAAAACTCATGCATGACTATTAATTAACATCTCTACTCACCTAGACTTTACCAACAAGAATGAATGGATCCTATGTGGAAGCTCCAATGGAGTGGTGAAGCCAAAGCCAGTAGACCTTTGTTTTGATCCCCATGGTAAAGAATGCAAGTGCTAGGATTTCTTTCTAGCTCTTAACAAGTGGTGACCTCTCAAGAAAAAAAAATTGCAAGCTCATTCAAGTAATCTTTGCTATATGCTTTGCATTTGCTCTCTGTATTTTCCAGAAGATCTTAGGTGTAGGTATACAAGGTAGGAGGGATCCTTATATAGCCCAAAATAGGATCCAAAGGAAATAATTAGAATCTTTTTTGATATGTGGGATTAAATGTTTAAAACAATGATTAGGAATGAGACTACACCCCTCTGCTTTATAAAAGTGTAATCCTTACTATTAGAAGGGTAAAATAATTTATGCTTAGCTAAATGTCATGGGTCAGTCAACTAGGCCAGGTGTTTTACATTAGGATCAAAGGTGATTGAACTAATAGGTAGATGTAAAGTTCTTATATGAAGCTACATTAGGGAGGAATATTAGTATGATTTAGGCTATTAGAAGGGGAATGGAAATAAATTAGGAATATTAAGGTTATTGGTTAAATGAGAAGGGATATCTAATTAGAGTTAATAACCAATTAATTATTCTAGGTAGAAGGGCATGATTTATTATATAGGAAGGTCGTTAGTTAGGGTACATTAGTGAGATAGGCAAATAAAATCCACATTAGACTTACTGTAATGTAATCTAATGAGGTCCATTCATGAGGGATACAATGAGTTCTTTTTTATCGACTATGTCGTCGATAAATTGTGAGATAAGAGGATAAATATAACGCAATTTAAGTGATTAAAATTGCTTGGGCGTAATTATGGTTGTCATGACATTTTCTCCTCTTTGGGGTGGCGTTGTTATCCAAAGCATAAATCAATCTCCTACGAGGTCAAAATTTGATAACATGAACTAAAATTCAAGATTATTTGGAGTCCCGAGCAAGCCATCCCAATTGATAACAAGGCCCAAAATCATGTTTCATCTGGGGCCCCCACATAAATATTCTCATTCTAACTCTTCACGTCCAAGACCTTTCAAATTCCCAACGAGTTAGAAAAATGGAAAAAATGCAAAAAATAAGGTTGCATGACTGTTTTAGAAGCATAATTCGGGTCTGAAGGGTTACGGGTATGTGCTGAGGTTAAGTCGTACCAAGCTATGGGGCCGAAAGTACAATTATTACACTCAATCGAAGCTATGTCAGACATTTTTGATTCCAGGCGAGTCCGCGAAAGATAGACAGTATGGAGAAGATGTCGGGACGCTGAGGGACACAAAAGGCCGAATCGATGCCGAAATTTCCTAGGATGAAAATAGTATCCTCAGTTTTTCATGTTTCGCAGCGGCCCTGGGACGGCCGACTACAAAAATGCGCGAGGTATGTGAGGGACGCTTTCAAGACATCGAAAAGCCGAACTCAAGTTGAATTTTGGGACAGCTGGGACCCAAAATTACGCGAGGGGCGCTGAACCGGCCGATAATGCCGAGTGAGAGACACTCTCTCATTTCTTAGGAAGTTCGGAGATTTTCATGTCCGGGACAATTCTCGGGACAACATAGTGACGCTTAGGTACGCGAGGGACGCGCGGGACATGAAAAGGTGAGAAGGCCGCAATGACTTTACATGGATTGCTCTGAATCAGCCAATGCAGGAGAATCTTGTCATATGGGACTCCTAGCTCATTGGGATCAAATCAGTGCACGAGGTACGCGAGGGATGCGCGGGATCTCGCTGAGAGATGATGCTGAAACAACCGAAGACCAAAGAAGAAAAGTCAACGTTTGACCCGTGAACTTCAAACGACCATAACTTTTGACTCCGAGCTCCGATGGCTTTCACAAAATTGGACTTTCTGGAAAGAGCACGACATCAGTTAATGCTCATTCCCGTCAAATGATAGAAAACACCTGCCAAACCGAAAATAGCTATCTACACTTAGAAGGCCATAACTTTTTCATTTATCAACATCAAATCGCAGCAAGAATTGGTACTGTTGGAATCGTGGCTCCGAGACCAATGCTACAACAAATCATAGAACACCATCCAGATTTGATGAGCTAAGCAAGATCTAAACTAACATTATAACTTTAGAAAATGTGGCATGGGTTCATAACTATGCATGCTATTTTAACATCTCTGGTGGTCCTGGGAGTGCAAAAAAGAGGCATGGACCATCATTCAGCTCTCAATGTTGCAAGCACCTGGGAGATTACTATGTTTGAGCCTTTTGAAAGTAATGCATATAATCATTTTACTCCATTTAATGCCTCTTAACAATGGTGACCTCTGAAGAAAATATATTTCGGCATTTCCATTAGTCCCTTCTGCTATATCCCTTCTGCATTTGCTCTCTATAAATTGGATTTGTTAGGTGCTCAGGTGTAAAGGTAGGAGGTAGATCTTTCAGATAGCCCAAAAGCTAAAGGATTCAACACATTGCTTTGTGAATGCCAATGTGTTGCAGGTAAAACTTGATTAGGAATGGACTAAGGTTGCATGGTGATTCCAGGTGCCCTTTTCTTGTAGAAAGATTGAACTGTGCATATGCATGAAGCAATAAAATACAAGTTTGTGGATGCTTTAATTAATCATACTGTGATTTTCTAATAGGTAGATGTCTTCTTGCCCCTCCAATCTTAGTTATAGGAATATTAGTGTCTATTATTATGTTCTTAGAAAGAGATCCATTATCATTTTGTATGTTTGAAATATCGATTGTGAATGCATTTTGCTAGATTGTGGAGAACTGTCATCACCCCTTCTAATGTGCATTTTCCTTAATTTATCTCACACATTGAGGAGACTGACTCTCACACCCTCCTTTTCTGGTGTATCACCGTATTTAGTGTAGGCTTTCATTAGCTAGATCATTCTCTCTCCCTGGTCCCTTAGTGAAATTGTAGATTAGAATAGTTAGTTTCCCCTGCATTAGAGTAGATTGTGAGCAGGTGGTTTAGGATGCATATGTCACCAACTTTGCTCTGAAAGAGGATCTATCTCAAGTAGCAAGTCCCACAATTGGAGATAGTACCCATGTTATCCAATCACACCGTGAGTTCAAGTATATGCACTTGTATAAATAGAGGGGCGCTGTGATTCGGTGATAACAGGCGTAAGTGATGCCACTTCAAAGATAATAGATGAAAAGATATTTTGAAGAGGATAAAAGAAAAATTAGTAGAAGTGAAAGATGTCCCCTTAAATATCGATGGGGTGATGAAAGAAGCCGATCGACGATCTAAAAAGGTGATAGATAGATAGAAGAATGGGGAAGAGGTAAGATGCCCTGGTAAGATGAGAAGAATTAGGGGTGAAGAGGAAAGTGATGTAGAAGGAATATGAAGGAAGAGGGGAGAGAAGAGATTAGCCTCTAGCCACTATTTATGTCGAACAAATTTGATGTCATCATATGGCCATAGGAACTACATCATCGGTCCTTACGAAAAATATAAGCATACGAACCAAGGTAGAATGACATGAAAAGCCATAGTATGAACATTTGTCCATTGCTGAAAGTACCAACTCCACACAACATACAATAATGCAATGTAATATGAGAAGGAAACAAGTTCATGTAACAGGAAAAACAAGTACGAAAGCACATATCCAACCCAACAACGGTTAAAACAGTTGTACAAATGTTTTATTATTAGTGCTAAAGAGATCCACAAGTTCGTGATTGATGAAAAGGGTTAAAAATGATGCCCTGAGAAAGGATACATGCAAGGGGAAACGACAATGGAAATGGGTCCATGAAAAGCATTTGTGCGCAATGAAACAACACCAGGCAACAAAAGTGCCCCAGAGTACAGACAAAGCAAGTAGCTAGCTTTTTGAATGGTTTTGAATCCGGTGACTCGTGACTCATATTAATCGGGGAATATGTGAGACAAACCAATAGGATATGGAGAAAATACCATGCGTAAGACACAAGTTTCAACCATAATAAGCAAAATTACCATTTTTGTAGTGTTTTTTACTTTTCAGGATTTTTTGGAAAAAAAATTTGCCGTATTTTTGGAATTTTTTGATATATATATATATATATATATTGTTGTTATTTTTTTTGCCTTCCAAACCATGGTGAACACAGTAGAAGATGAAAGTGCAGGGCCTAGGGGTGACAGACAGTTCACTAGGAGGAAGAAATGCGCACACATAGGACAAATCATGTCCTTGTGAAGGCATGGAAAAATTAAGAAAAAATAATTATTTACAAGAGTGTGAAGAAGAATAAAAATTGCCAGGTAGCAATAAAATTGCCCTAGGGAAAAGAAAGGGGTATTGGACAACAAAAATGCTCAAGTGTAGGAACCAAAATGGTGGCGTTCATGCCAAAAAGGGTGCGCAGGCACCCAAAAGAGGGCGCACATGCTAGTAAACACACGCGCACAAGAACAGGCACTAAAAACATGGTGCACATGCCCAAAAGGGTGCACGCACGTGCCCTAGATAGGTAGAAAAATATAGGAAAGTGTCCAAAAAATGACACTTGGAAGAATTTTTAGGATTTTTGAGTTAACCCTAAAAGATAAGAGATATATTTTTAGAGGAAATGCTAGAAACTAATGAGTGGCGTGCTTATGTTTGCAGAGACGACTACCAATATTACAGAACACAGGAGCGTCACTCTCGGATTGTCGAGTTAGAGGGCAGTATACGTCCGTGTAATTACCGTTGAGTGATGGCGATACTACTGGAGGCAGTGGGGATGGGCCCCGTGGCTCGGATGCTATCAATTTTATTAGATCATGGCCTCATGACTGTGCTAGCCGAGCGATGGCATAGTGAGAGTCAATGTTTCAGACTGCCCACAGGAGAGACAACAGTGACCATAGATGATATCAAATGTTTTTCACATGTGTTGTGTTGATGTATATGGACGGGATGATATGATGATATTGGTGCGGGGCGGGATAGATTTTTGATTATGCGCAACCCCTCTTGCCCCCATTAATGATACAATATGTGATGATTGATTAGCTTAGCATACATGCATGATGTAAAACTTAGCTTTTTTGTTTATATATGATTTCTAAATGATGTTAGATGTGATGATGGTGATGTGTAATGCGATGTGAATGATAACAAAATATAGAACATGCAAGAAACACAACCAAATGCTAACAAAGAACACCAGGAATTAATGTAATACACCATGATTCACCATGTCTTATTAACAAGTAACAAATAAAACCAAATGCTCAAGAAAGAACATAATGAATTAACACATTACATCATGATTTCCCTAGTGTTCACTAGCATGTTGAGACATACCGCAATATGCACAAGTAAGAATGAATCTAATCTACGCAAGAAAATATGAACTATGAAAAAGTACACCCAAGTAATAAATAACTCGAAAGCAAGCACACAAAAAACTATACAAGCAACAAGAAAAGAAAGGAAACAAGACAATGCAAGTAAATGTTTTTGTAAGATATGTTTTCATGCACCGATTTTCTATTGTTTAGGTTTTTGTGAAACAATTTTCTATTGTTTTTTGTGTTTTGTGAAACAATTTTCTATTGTTTTTGTGTTTTTGCTCAAAACAATGTTCTATTGTTTTTGTGTTGTTCTCGAAACAATTTTATATTGTTTTTGTGTTTTTCTCGAAACAATTTTCTATTGTTTTTGTGTGATTTTCTCGAAACAATTTTCTATTTATTTTGTGTTTTTTAACGGTTTTCCAAAGCTATGTGCAGGTAACCAAGAAAGCATGGATGCCCCAAGCATTAGGTGGGGTATATACAAGGGTAGAAGCCATGTGCTTATGAGCAAGAAGGTGAAGTTCATTGAGTTGCCCCCAGCGTAAGATGGGAAATAACGAAAAACCACATCCCTCACAGATGAATAGAAAGAAGGCAAAGCTGGATCAAGACTGGATAGGATGGTGTGCACAAGGAAACTCAAAGGTAGAACTAGGTCTAAGACAAATACAACTACCCTTATAATACAAAATTCTTGTGAACAACGAATCCTCTCGAGGCGCTGAAAACCAGTTTTTCACCCAAGGGACTTGTCAAAAGTGCCACAATTGCATGGTTTTCACTAGTGGACGACCTGTTTTCTCTTTTTCTTTTTCTAATTTTTTTTTTATGTTTTTGTATTTTTTTATTTTTGTGCCATGTTCAAGCATAGAACTTCTTAAGATGCATGGCATTCATGGGCTCTCGGAGCTCATCACCATTGGGGTGAGCCAGTTTGTATGCCCTGGTGTTGTACTTGGTAACTATGACATATGGTCCTAACCAATGTGGTTCAAACTTCCCTTTCTTTTCTCGCTCCGCTCTAGTGTTGAACTGGTTCTCCTTCATAACCAAATCACCAACCTCAAACTGATGAGGGATGATTCTCTTGTTGTAATTTCTAGAGACTCTATGTTGATACACCTTCAGGTGATTAAGGGTGAAAATGCGCCTCTCATCCAGTAGCTCCAACTTATCCAGTCTTGCCACTCGATAATCTTCATCCTTATCCAAATAGTCTCGAAGAGAGATCCTCAGGGATGGAAGTTCAATCTCTAAGGGGATGATAGATTCTATCCCGAACACTAAGGAATATGGTGTCACACCTGTAGGGGTGTGAATGGATGTTTGGTAAGCCCAAAGGGTTGGATGGATTTGTAGGTGCCAGTTTTGACCTGTTTTTCTGACCATCTTCTCCATTATCCTGACCAAATTATTGTTTGTTGCCTCAGCTTGTCCATTACCCTGAGGGTAATATGGTGTGGACCATTTCAATCTGATTTGGAACCATTGGCAAAGACCTTTCACAGTTTTTTTCTTAAATGACTTCCCATTATCTATAACAATGGCTGTCGGAATACCATATCGGTAAATAATGTGATTCATGATGAATTTAGAAATATGTGCTCCTGTGACATAGGTTAAAGGGACGGCCTCCACCCATTTTGTAAAATATTTTGTGGCTATGATGATATGTGTATGACCATCAGATGAGGTAGGAGTAAGTTTCCCTATTAAATCGAGTCCCCACTTGGAGAATGGCCATGGGGTAGTGATTGGTTGCAATGGTTGCGACGGAGCATGGATGAAATTTCCATACTTTTGGAAAAGCACACATTTTCTAACATAATTACAACAATCAGTTTCCATGGTAGGCCAATAGTAACCTACTCTCAACAGTTTCTTAGCCAAGACCATTCCGTTTGTATGTGCTCCACATACCCCTTCGTGCACTTCTTTCATTGCCTAGATTGACTCCATCACATCCAGACAACGTAATAGATTCCCATCATAGCCACGACGATAAAGTGTACCTCCTAAAAGGGTGTAACGGGATATCTGGCGAATCAGGATCTACTTTTCAGAACGGGAGATATTGGGAGGGAATGTGTTGTCCTTAAGATAGGTGAAGATGGGTTCATACCATGGGGAATGGGGACCAACAACCTCACAAGCCAGGCAAGATTCTAGCATGTCATACGCGGGCTGGCGTAGATTTTCTACGAAGAATGGCATATCATTGTTCCCTGGCGGAATATGAAGCATAGATCCCACCATTGCCATGGCATCCACCAATCTGTTATGCGCTCTTGGGATCTGCTCAAAGGTGATGCACACAAAATACTCCTTTAGAGTTTCCACTAACTTTTTGTAAGGTATGAGCTTGTCATCCTTAACTTTATACTCATCATTAACCTGTTTGATGATTAGCTACGAATCACCTATGACCTTAACATGATGAACATTCCACTTGATGGCCAGCTTCATCCCTGCAATAAGTGCTTCATATTCTACAATGTTGTTCGTGCAAGGGAAGGCCAGGTGGAAAGCCTGCGGTATAGGATCACCCGAAGGAGTAATAAGGACCACTCCTGCACCTGAACCATGAAACGTAAAAGATCCATCAAAATGTATCTGCCATATGACAAATTCTTCAATGTAGAGCAAAGATGCATCTGGTAGATCTAGACTCAAAGGTTCTATGCTTTGCAAAGGTGCTTCCGCTAGCTGGTCTATAAGTACTTGTCCTTTAACTAATTTTTGATGGAAAAATTCTATATCAAACTCACTGAGTAGAATGATCCAATTAGCCATTCTACCTGTGAGGGTGGGTTTGGACAACAAATACTTGAGTGGGTCGACCTTGGATATGAGCTTGGTCTTAGTATTTAGCAGGTAATGGCAAAGTTTCTGAAAGGTAAAAACAATGGCCAAGCAAGCCTTTTCAATCTAAGGATAATTAAGTTCATAGGCGATGAGGGTGCGACTCAGATAGTACACCACTTTCTCTTTATGGCTAAGGTCATATTGGGTGAGCAACGCACCAATAGTGTATTACGTAGTGGAAATATAGAGCAAAAGTGGTTCTCCCAGAGTGGGAGGCATGAGGACAGGTGGATTAGCCAGGTACTATTTAAGCAAAGCAAAGGCTTGTTGTTGCTCGGGTCCCCAGATGAAAGTGATGTCCTTCTTAAGCAAATGAGTGAATGAGTGACATTTATCTACAAGCTGGGAGATAAAGTGGCGAATGGCTTGAATTTTCCCCTGCAAGCTACGCAGTTGCTTGATATTCTCAGGTGGAGGCATTTCAATGATGGCAGACACTTTAGCAGGGTCTACCTCAATACCTTGTCTTGACACAATGAAGCCCAATAGTTTCCTGGATAGCACACTGAAGACACACTTCTTTGGATTCGGCCTAACTTTATATTCACGCAGGCGTTCAAAGATACGCCATAAAATGATAGGATGATCCTCTCTTGTTTTGGACTTTCCCAGGATGTCGTCTACGTAGTCTTCCATGATGTCATGAATCATATCATGAAAGATTACTGTCATGGCCCGCTAATAAGTTGCTCCCACATTCTTAAGGCCAAATGGCATCACCTGATAGTAGAAGGTGCCCCAAGGAGTTGTGAAAGTTGTTTTGTGTTGGTCCTCCTCAGTGATCTTAATTTAATTATAACCCAAAAATCCATCCATGAGTGATAGAATTTTGTACCATGCGGTTGAGTCAATAATCATGTCAATGTTAGGCTGCAGAAAATCATCTTTAGGGAAATATTTATTGATGTCCCTAAAATCTGTGTAGATTCAGATACCGATAGGTTTCTTCTAGATAGGAACAATGTTCGATATCCATTCAGAATAATCAATTGGTCTGATGAATCCTGCTGCAAGAAATATTTCTAACTCTTCTTTAACCAACAAGGCCACTCTTGGGTGCATCTTTCAGAGCTTTTGTTTAATAGGCTTAGCGTCTACATGCATAACCAGGTTGTGCATAACCAAAGTTGGATCTAAGTTGGGCATGTCTTTATAAGACCATGCGAACACATCAATAAACTCTCACAGTAGCATAGTGAACGTCTTTTGTTCTCTAGCCGAGAGTGATGCTCCCAATTTTACTATCTTGGGATCTTCTTCGGTACCAATATTGACATCAATGGTTTCTTCAACTAACAATTTTGATAAATCCTCCATATGCGTAGGATCGGGAGGTAGGTTGAGATCTTCATCCAAGGATGTCTCTACAAGATTTTCATCCTTGGCATGGTCACTTTGTTTGTCCTTTGATTTTCTTATTTGTTTGTCAGCCAGTGCCTCAAAGAGGTTTTCACTGTGTGACTTGGACTTTGATTTTTGCTGAGGATTTTCTTTAGAACTTTTTCCCTCACTTTGCTTTAAATTTTGTTGACCATGAAGTTCAGCCTCCTCGCCAAAGTAGGCGCAGGTGTCTAAGTCAATAAAGAAACCTTTCTTGTGATCTCCAATGGGGATTGTATCCCTTATGCCCATGAACTCTGCAATAGCCTCGTCGTTCTCAAATAAATCTAGTGGCACGTGACATTGTTGGTCCCATTCAACAAGGGAAGGGTAGACAAGGTCAAGGATTGGTTCTGTGGGGGTTAAGGTTAGGACAGTGTTGTTCATGAAAAGGTTCATGGAGGCCAGATCCTCATATTGGCTATAATGGGAATCTGTATCACTGTCTAGATAATCAAAACTATCCTCATGCTCAGAACAAGTCACATCTTGATCATTGGGGTGCGCTCCATAAGGATGAATCCCAATGCCGTATCTTTCTATTTTGAAATGTGGAAGAGGGACTGGTTCTCTTTGTCCTTGTTCATTCCTCCCACATCCTAGGCCTTTGTAGCCCATGGAGTACATCATTCTACTAGATTTTTCATATTCTGGGGTTCGATAATAGGATGGTAGAGTGTCCTCAGGGACCCAAGTAGTAGGCAGATCAAGCAATTTCTCCTCAGCTAACAAGCCCCCAGGTAGGAATGACCCAATAGTGTGTTCCTCTCTAGGTCTCCTGAAGCGGTAGTTGGGTCGACCTCTAGTCTTGGGCGACAAAGAGAGATCTGACACCAAGAGTGCTTGTTGTACATTATACTCCCTGCAGCCATATTCCAGGATTTTCATCTCCCATGAATCAAATGGAGATGTTGAAGTAGATGCCCCATGAGCGCAAGAACTAAGAGAATCTGAATCTACTCGGGATTCCATGGCCTCAGACTGAAGAGGGACAACTATATCTACGGAGGGACATGTGTATGTACCCTTTCGTGTAAAGCTATTGAGAGCTCTACAATGAGCAAAGGGCTCTGAATCTCCTGGTATTGTAACCGTATGTCCCTCATGCTTCAACTTGATGCATTGATGAAATGTTGATGGCACGGCCTGCATGGCATGAATCCATGGTCGGCCTAGAAGCATATTATATGGAAGTTCCAAGTCTAGGATGTGAAACTTTGTCTGGTGACAAGTGGAGCCCACCTCCATGGGTAGTGTGATGGTGCCTGCTGACTCTCTTTCTGCATTGTCATATGCGGTGATAGTGATAATATGGGACTCAAGATCTTCCTCCGTATGTCCCAATTGTTTGACCAACTTAAGTGTGTAGATGTTCAACCCAGAACCGTTATCCACAAGCACCCGTTTGATTTTCCTATGGGTGACAACTACCTCAATGTATAAGGGAAGATTATGTGTAGGATTCTTGGTAGGGACCTCCCTATGGTTGAAAGTGAGATGCTCACTTGGTGCAATGTTTGCCACCGTGGCTTGAAGGTGCGTAGGATTGACTTCTAAAGGCACTCCCGACCCTTGAAGAGTTTGATACAGAATGTCCTTATGCACATTGGATATCTTGAGAAGATCTAAGATCGAAATCTTAGCAGACGTCTTCTCAAGTTGTTCTAAAAGGTTATATTTACCAGTTTGTGGGGTCAACGGAGAGGGTTCTAGAATCACGAGGTGGGCAAGCCTTGTTACCACAGTGCAGTCCTTTCCCTTGATCTGGATGGTATTGACATAGTCAGCAAGGGAGCGAATACATCTGATAAGTGAATCGTAATGATTGTTATCTCTTTTGGTATACAAGTAATTCACGGCTTTATAGGTTTGGGATGACTCTCCCCAATCCGGCTTTGTCTTTTCTGACTTATCATGCTTGGGGAATGGTTCCTTATAAATCCCCATTTTCTCGTTAGGTGTTTGCATTTTTCCAGGGTTATCCACCTCTATCTCCCCATTGTCAATGAGGTCCTAAATATAGTGGTGAAGCCTGCAGACATTTTTCTGTCTTATGACCTTTAACGCGATGCATTTCACAATATTCATGCTCCTTATACCATGAAGGTTTCAGAGCATTGTCTGTCAAATGGTTACGTCGTAGGATAAGTCATCATGTGGGCTGCATCCAACTGTTTTAGTATGACTGACAACGGTTCATTGAGAGAGGTGAATGTTCTTCACTTTGGTGGTGGTTGAATTGGGCCCTTGGTTAGTTTAAAAGGTTGACCAGTTTGGACCATTTGAACACGTTTGGAATCAGTGATTCCATCTCCCACCACATTTTTGTTTTTGTTAAAGATCTTTGGCTTTTCCGTGGGTTTGACACTTTGGTTGTCTTTAGATTGGGTTTTGAGGGTGCCTTTGGCAATGAGAGCCTTTTCTATCTGAATCCCTTTCTCTATAACCTCCTCAAAAGTATGGACACAATGCATTTGGAGATGGAAGGCTATATCCGGGTTGAGATTGGGAATGAAAATACTGACCAGCTACTTTTCAAGGAAAGCACAAGGGAAGCGACTAGCTATCCCCCTCCACCATTGGAGGAAGCTGGTGAAGGTCTCATTTGAGTGTTGCTTGGCTCCACACAAGTCTGTCATGGTGATGTCACTCTCTATGTTATATGAGAAGTGACGCATGAATCTTTCTGCCAATTCTGGTCAGGTGAAAATTTATCCTCGTGGTAAGCACGTAAACCATTCCAATACTTGACCTCCGAGACTCTTGGGAAAAATTCTGATCAGGTAATTATCACTATAAGACACCTCTTAACATGCCATGTAGAAATATTTAACATGATCCCTTGGGTCTCCCTTTCCTTTGTATTTTTTTAACTTTGGCATATCAAATTTCTTTGGAAAGGGTTGAAGGGTCATTGTCTTGTCAAAAGGATATGGGCATAATTCTTCGTATTGATATTTCCTGATGCTCCCTATATTGCTCTCTTGTAAGCTCACAAGCGTTCACTTTCATAGATTGAACTTCCTGTGTGAGCAATTGTTCTTTAGTGCGAGAAGCAGGGATGTAAACGCGATGATACCCTATGTCTTCTTCTCCTTGTTTTTCCCGATGGAGTTCGTTGATCTTAACCTTAGGCCTCAACTTTTGAATGTTCTTGTTTGCGTCTTTCTGTACATGGGAAGCAAGCAAAGCTAGTTTCTGGCTTAGGTTACTGATTTGTTGTTGGATTGTGGCTTGGTTTATAGCCTCTTCTTCTAAAGGTTCCTCCTCTTTGTACTATGGAGGTTATTCCCCTATCTCATGTTCTATCTTGTTTCTTCATGGCACTTTGATGAGGGGTATTCTATACCCTACCACTTTATCATTTTCTACATAAGAAGTGGAAGCATGCCCGCTTGTTAAAATATCTTCCATATTGATAAGGGGGCGTTCTTCCTCAGTAGTGTCATTTGTAGGTAATATTGGTTCATTCTCGGTGGGAAATTTGGCCCCTAATTCCATGACCCGTGCCAACACTCTATCTTTGTTTCTAAGGAGAAACTCATCTAGTAGAGTGGGGTCAAAATCAAAGTCTGCGTGTGGTGATTCTAATTCATTTCCACTATGATCGACCATCTCTTCGGTTTCCTTTTCTGCAGAAAACAGTGGTCCTAGGTCATGTCCAATGAAGGGGTTTGACCCTTGTTTGTTAGAGGTTTCCCAAGCTTGCACTTGTTTTTCCTCATATGTATGTTTCTTTAACCCTAGACGTGTTTTAGGAGCCATGTTTTTGTGATAGTTTCACTAGGGTAAGTTGTAAATGTGTGTAAAACTTAATGATCACCCCTAAGTGAAATGTAAGATGTACTTGTTAAGAGTATGAATAAGTCAACAATGTGAGAATACCAATGTGATAGAGTGATAAATCACCCATGATACAAGTGTTTGGTATTGAAACCTGCTTAAATGAAGTACCTCCTAGACTACGTTTCAAAAAGTAGTTTACGTCGCAAGATGATCAACAAGATGTTTTCACTTATGCCAAGTTCAAGGAAATGAACAAAATGTAAGTAAATACAAGAAGTCAATGTGATCTCCCAATCAAGATATATGATGAGCGAGCTCAAACTTGATTAAGACCTATATCTCAAAAAGTGTCAATTACAATTTGTGAATGACACAACAATATCACCAAGATATGTTAACCCACTTTGCGAGAAAGTGAAGTATTGATATTGAGGTGTTATTGATATAACACGCACAAATGGTAATGCCTAGCACTCTTTGAAATCGAGGTAATAATAGAACCAAACTAAAAAACTCAAAGTATAGCTAGGAATAGTTAAAAATGTGTGCAACGTAACTGTACAATATAGGTATTTATGTCGAGTTTACAAGAAACAAGACGTAAATATCAAAATTGTAGTGATACGATACAAACAAGCTAACTCTTCTAAGGAAGTCCACGGTGATGAACCATGCCTAACTACAATGATACGACCTTGACATGGGTATCAAGATCACAATGGCTACCAATGACGTGAAAAATTCCTCCGCACACTTTAGACATTTAACTAACCCAGCCGCAAACATGGATGGGCGTAAACGGACATAAAAGTGAGAGAAACAGTCGATTGGTAACACAAAGGTAGTCACCCTTCTTTTGATCAACAAAGTGTCAAAAGAATGTGAAGGAAGTAAATAAAAAGAAAGGATGAAAAATGTTGGCTTCACTTCGGCAGAGTTTCACCTCACCCTAAGGCAAGTAAAAACTAGGTGAAAGTAACACGTCACACGTTTCTCAATGAAAATATGGTTCACAACTCAACACTATTTTAGAATGGTCAAAGTGGGCTCCTGGCCAAAGTATATCTTCCTAGGTGGTTCTCTCGTCCTAGGTGCTACAAAGATTATCCACGAGCGGGATGATTTACCCAAAAAGTCACAATGACTAGTTTGGGAGTATCTCGACTTTGCCCCCTTCAAGCACAGTGGGCAATAAATGCATCCAAATGTGTACTTAAAAGGGTCGTGTAGGGACAACTTGTAACTCTATCTCACAAAGGATTTACTAGTCAGATAGGTAGTGTGGAGCACTTCCCGTTTCATCCACAAGGTTCCCTCTTGTGTGGACTACTTTGGGGTTCCTGGAACCACCCCCATTGTTGTAGCTTAAGGCGTTATGCCAAAGGGGTTATGTTCCAGTTGAGCAGAGAGGGATGTACCCTTTTCCGAAACCTGCAATACAGTGTTTTGAATATGTTGTTCTTTTTATCTTGTTTAATTAGGTGTGGTTTTCTTGAACACCTTTTGGTAACCTATATAACAACTGTATTAGTAGTTTTTTATTTTGTTTTGATTCCTCCTTTCTTTGACAAGTGTTTTTAGGTCCTGCACTCAAGCGTTAGTAGTTCTCCAAGAAAATCACATTATTTAAAAGAGGATTAAGAGTTGCTTTTGATTCTCAAGATCATCCAAGGATGTAAGAGAAGAGCATACACAACAAATAATCCAACTAAAAAGTAAAGAAAATCTTTTCAATCAATGAACCATACAAAATTCTTGATAAATGTTTATTCCCCTAAACCAAAAGTGAAAGATGAAGTTTCTAATTTACCAAATGTTATAAAATGAAGACTAAAGTTGCTTTTGATTCTCAAGATCACCCTAAGGTGCAAGAGAAGAGCATACACAAACTTTATCCCAACTATATAGAAATGGAAAACTTCAAATCAAAGGACCATTGAAAAATGCTTTGTAAAAGGTTCATTCCCTTAAGCAAAATGAATAATCAAATTTCCAAGTTTAATCCCAATGTTAAAAAGATAGAGATCAAAGTTGTTTTTGATTCTCAAGATCACCAAAATGTGCAAGAGAAGAGCATACACATGCTTTGGTCTAAATCGAGTAAGCATGGAAATACAACATTCATCAAAACATTAGACATGTTAGAAAATGACCAGTTTTAAACTAACAGAAAAACCTATAATTTTTGTAAGTATAAATCCTAAATTTATGTTTTCATTGCATATTTAACTTCAATACCTTTCCAACACAAAAAAAAATGGATTCATTTCGAGTTCGGGAGCAAAAGTTATGGCCTTCGGAAGATGGGTTACGCATATGCTCTTATACTCACAGGTATGCACTTGACATGCACTCAAAAAAATGTCAAAAAAACATCCCTTAATCTACAAAATGGGACAAATTTTTCCAACCAAGATTCAATTTTGACAACAACCCATCACATTAATATATGAATAGAAGACTCAACGCTATCAAACATTAACATACATGCTCAATAATTTAAAATTTTCAAGAAATTGACAAAACTAGCATGTAGAATGATGAAAAAGTAAGCTCTAAAAATGAAAACATGATGAAATCTTGAAATTTTCTCACCAAGATTAAATTTTGACAGCAACCCACCACATTAATATGTAAATAGAAGACTCAGCACTATCAAACACTAACCTACATGCTCAAGAATTTAAAATTTTCAAGAAATTGACAAAACTAGCATGTAGAATGTTGAAAAAGTAAGCTCTAAAAATGAAAACATGGAGAAATCTTGAAATTTTCCCATCAATTCCAATTTTGATAGCACTTCACCTCCTTTATACCTACAAGGAAGACTCAACACATGCAAACTCAACAAAACAAGTTAAGAAAAATAAGTTAGATCAACATGTGTAAAAGAGGGTTAGTAACCAAAAATGAAACTTAACTACAAAAACTTGAAATTAAGTGCAAAGGACAATGGAGTAAGTCCCACCGGGTGTGCCAAATGTGTGCATGTATACTTTTCTTAATGCTAAATCAAATGAAGTCAAGAACTACCACCTAAAATAGTTCTACAATTTAGCTAAAACAAAGCATAAACCCCATCAAGATAGAGAACTAAGCAAGATCTAAACTAACATTATAACTTTGAAAACATGAGATCAAAACTATGCATGTTATTTTAACATCTCTACTCTCCTAGATTACCAACAAGAATGAATGGACCTATTTAGCTCCAATGAAAATCAAAAATTTCTTTGTTTGATCCTTAAAGAATGCAAGAATAGGAAGCTTTAGCTCTTAACAATGGTGACCTCTCAAGAAAACAAAAGGCAAGCTCTTAGTCTCTTTGCTATATGCTTTGCATTTGCTCTCTTAAGAAGTTTAGGTGTAGGTATAAAGGTAGGAGGAGGGCTCTTTATATAGCCCAAAGGATAAAGGATTCAACACATTCTCATGAATGTGGGATAAAGGTAAAACATGATTAGGAATGGATAAGGTTGCTTTATTAAAGGTAACCTTACTTTAGAAGGGTTTAATTTATGCTTAGCAAGTCATGGGAGTTGGGGGGTGCTTTAATTAATCAAATGTGATTAACTAATAGGTAGATGTGAGATTATAGAAGCCAATTAGAGGAATATTAGTACAATTTAGGCTATTTGAAAGGGATTAAATCAATTAAATATTGATTTACTAGTTAAATGAAGGGGAAGACTACTTAATTAATAATAATTAATTAATCTAGATAGAAGAGGTGATTTATTAACGGAAGGTCATTAATTAGGGTGTTATTTGGATAGGTGACTTAATCAATTATCGTATTGTAATTAATTAACGAAAACAAGAGGGAATATGAGCACTTTTTGATGATATGTCGTCGATTTGTGAGAAAGGGGATAATTAGCGCAATTTAAGTATTTAAACTGCTTGGGCATAATTATAGTTTTCTACACCCATATAGAGGTTTCACTTCTTTTTTTGAGATATTATATAATCCCATAACCCTGTGAAAAGTCTAAAAAGTGGAAATATGAGTGAAAATGGAGCCATTTACACCCAAAATGAAGACTTTCTATTTTTAACAGGTAAGACTAGGACCAGTTATTTTGGGACATATTGCCTATTTTGATCAATTATGACCTCTTGAACCTTCTAGAACATTCCAATTTCCCTTTTTTGGTGATGCATTTCTATTTTTATTCCCTTTATATTTTTAGCATGTACTTTTTCCAAACCTACTATTTTGGAAAAATTGCCAATTTTGCCATGTCTTCCATTTTGGACCATTGTGTTGGTAATTGTGTGTTAAGTGTTATCATTGATGTCAAATACATTGATGTAAAAAGGTTTCACATTTTTGTGTGATTCCTCATGAGGTTTCTTTCAGATATCAAACATGAAGGTTGATTGGTAATGACAAGTTTTGATGAGTTGTCATGTTGTCCTGACATGGTTTTAGCTTACAAAGTCATTGCATGAGTCCTCCCAAGTGATTTGAAGGTTGGTATGAGGTAAAAAATGGTTGGTTTGATGTGTCAAAAATTTCCATGTGTCTGTAATGATTCATCATAGTAAGTTCATGGGATGTATGTGTTGAGTCAGGTCATTCTAGGCATATACCTAGCCCTAGAGCATGTAGAATGCTATAATGTTTTAAGTTTTAGAGTTGATAAATATTTTGGAGAATGGTATAAGTATGGTGAAAATGTAATTGAGGTTTATGATGAGATTTAGGTTAGTTATAATAGGTTTGGTGGTTTTTTATGGTCCTTGGGAAGCAAGTAAGTGGAGAACATGCAAGATAACACATGTAAGTGAGATTTATTGGAGAGTTTCAGACCTATTTGGGATATATGGTGAATATATCCAGTTAGAGGATGTTTTCATGATTCTTCTTGACAAATTTCAGGCCATTCTAAAGAATATTTGCAAATTTACATCATTTTTGGTGAAACTTGGTATTCTAGAATGTGTTTTTGAGGCAAAAGTTGACTTTTAGATGCTCGTTGTGGGTTGTGTGATTTGCATGGGAACAATATCTCTTTGGAATATATTTTTAGGTCAGTTATGAATTTTTTATAAAAAATAATGAGGTGGTTTTATCATCACATTTTTTTAGGTTTTAGAGAACTCCTCCATATTTCCAAAAAGGTAAGATAAAGCTTCTAACTATATGTGGTCCCCACCTAAGAATGCTTATTTTTAAAGAAGTTCAGTTTGAGGAAAAGTTCCCCAAATAAGGTGATGAATAAATTTACATATATTTTATCCAAGGATTTTTCATATATTTCCATGATATTTTTAGATCATGGTTGAGGCTATAAATGGAAAATGTTTCCCTATTTATGAAGACTAATTTTGGGGGAAGTTTGGAACAACTTATGGTAAAAGTGGAATTACATGAGCTACAGGTGGAGATAATACTTGATTAAAGTTTTTTTGTAATGATAGTTTATACATATTTCCAATGACATATAAAACTTGTGTTTTGGATAAGGGATGAATAATTTATGACCTAATCCTTGAGGGTCAAATCTGGAGAATGCCTAGTTAAGCAGGGTGTTGAGTAGGTTCATAAGGTAAGGTGATAGTTCTAAGTTATTTATGATTGTTTAAGATTTGTGAGTGATTAAAAAATTTTATAAGGGTGTTCCATGATTTTTTTAATCTTGGAAGTGGCTTTTGAGGTGATGGAGTAAGTTGAGATCAAGCTCCATTCTTGAGTCGTAGAAAGCTAAAGGAGCAGCTTCAAAGATAGACCTAGTTAAATGCCTTCCACTTGGAGTTGGAAGGAAATATAAGGTGTTATGGAAATTATATTCAAATTAATTTTTAATGGTATAATGTTTTTCTCATGATGATGATGTTTTATAGTTCAACCAGCTAAGTTTGTGATTATGTCTATAGAACTAAGGATTGTGGTTGGAATTTGAGTGTATATTATAGAAGAGGAAAAAATAATGGTATTGTGTGCTAAAAATTTAACAAGAAAGGTCATATTTCAAGGTATTTTCATCTAATTGAATCTTATGGTATACTAGTAGGTTTTAAGAATCCAAAAGACATGAAAAGAAAGAGTTTAAGAGGAAAATCAGTCATAATAATGTTGATGAGATTGTCATGTATGATCCCATGGTAAATAATGATGTTGCTCAACCCAAAGATGTCAAGAGAGATGATTCACAGTTTGAAATACATACCATGAAGTTTAATCCAATGAAGTTTTTCAAATATGGTTCTAGTTCTATCAAAATGGAATACAAGGTCATCAAGACTAAGTCATATCTTAGAGGTATGTTTGATTTGGTTTAAAGGATAAAGGTTGAAGAAGATCATATGTGTTTCACTGATTCATTGCATGACACATTGAAGGAAATAGGGTTTTATTACACTTCAAAAGTGATAAGGTATTATATGTGTTCTGTACATGTAATTTTGAGCTCTTCTTACTTATAGGTGTTTGATTTTTTCATGTAGTCATCTAAGGGAAGTATTTTGTGTCACTTTGAAATAATTTTTTTGTAGTCATTTTTACTTCTATCACAAAAGGAATAACCCCATGCATGCTGGCCTATCACCCAGTAGAAGCTGAGCGCTCACCCGAGGCACGCGCGGGTACCAAGTCTCTCTTTTATGTGAGTTTAGTGGGAAGAATTATCTATGATTAGTGCAAGAGTATTTAGGAAAGAAGTTAAGACATACAAGAACCATAGGGCTCAGAACGGCCTCCAGATCCTTGCTGTCACTTTAGACCGAGTGCTTTAACAGATTTTAGAACATTTACTATAATAGAAAAAAAGATACAACCATTCATTCATAGCATGAAAGGAAAGAGAATTCATATGAACGAAATATACATTAAGCCCATTGGTATTCATATCTATTCATAATAGGTAACCTCAATGTATTTACTAATTCATTACAAAGTGTCACAGAGGGCAGATCGTAGTCATGTGCATCATTGGACGTATGTAGCTAACCTAACAGAAAAGAAAAATAACAACTCCATGCTTAGTACATCCTTTCGTGAACCAGAATATCCACTCACAGAAATTTTGCAGAGCTTCACTCACTCTCTAACCTGCTATTCCCTATATATATCCCCATGATATATCCTTCTTTCATGTGTATATCTCTCTCTATCTATATCTCTTTTCCTGCGGAAGGCACTTGTATTTATCACTTTCTTAGGCTGCCAACTCACCTTGCCGTGCCCTCATATCCGTCGTCAAGTGTCAAATGTGGTCCTCCATGTGAGCATGTTCCTTCAAACTTGAGCTCTCCATTCCATCTCATGATGATCCAATCTTCTAGAAGATTCCATCAAGGGCGTGCTATTTCCTGGGCCAACCTATTGCCAAGCTAGCATCTTATCCGCATGAAACCGATCATGCTTTTCATGTGTTCTACCTCAGGTGCTCAAATTGGCTAAGTCCTGAACCTCCTTTTGCACATCACGCATACTATTTTCCTCCTTAAACCTTTCTCTTACATGCCTTTTCCTTGTGCATCATCCAGTAACTGGGATACCGCATGCCTAACTGCTTTCATACTTGGTCAATATTCCAAGGGCCCAACGTCACCCCACACTACGCCTATTCTCCATCCTCGGAAACATGTACTTGACCAAGATGCAAGTTGTTTTACAGAACCAATATGTAGACTTATACTTTACAAAATTAAAAAGGAATGAAAGAATAGGGAAAAGAATGAAGAATGGGGGGGAGGACATCAATTCAAAAGGCTGGGAAAGTCCTTTCGCAGATCTTCCTCCAACTTGTTCCACATTTCGACCTCGCCCTTCACCTTCTGGCATAGGTCGCCCACCAGGGTGCTCACTTCATCAAAGATTAGGCCAATTCCCTAGGGACCCAAAATGTCCACAATCTACTCCATTTTCTTACCCAAGTCTGTGATTTTATCCATTCTTCTAGTAATTTGGGGGTATAGTTCCTTCAACCGGGCCTTAATTGAGATCCTTAAAGCCTCAATTACCTGTGATTTCTTCTCTACCTCGGCTAGAACCTTGTCCCTCTCTGCCATTTTCCCTTTTTTCTTTTATTAGAACTCTTTCAGTTATGCTTCAAGCGTGGTGACCAAAGAGCTGGCCACCTTATCTCTATCTGTGCATGTGTCATATGCGGCTTTTGTAGACTGGGAAGTGATATTAATCTCTGTGAGTACTTGGCTATACTCAGTAACAGTTGTTACTACCTTCAACCGATCTTCCTCTTTCAAGCGTGTGGCCACTTCTTCTACTGATTCCAGTGCCAAGGGTCACCTCTCCATAGTGAGGAAGCACGTTAGGTCTTCTAAGCATTCCAAGGTTGATGCATACCTCTGAGGGATTAGTGTTAGGTTTGGGTGCTTTAATATGATGACGCTTTTAATCGACTCCACCTTCTTGTAGACCTCCTACACCTTTAATTTTTCTTCCTTTAACTCGTGCCTTAACTACGCACTGATTAGTTCCTCCTATTTAAAACTCTTGGCCTTCTTTACCAATTCTTCCTCCTTCCCCAACTTCACCTCCAATGCTATGATTCTGTCATTTCATGCAAATAGCCTAGCCTTAGTCTCGACTGTGACTTTGTTCAGAGCATTGCATACTTACTTGTCTAAAAGCTCCTGAGCATTTACTAAGGGGTTATCTCCCTTATATTCTAGAAATAATATGAGTGCTTTCTGGAAGACTTCAAAGTTTGGCTCATCAATGTGTGACTCAAATTCCCAAGATAGCATCTTCTTGGTCTTGGCGTACACGTCATCCTTTTCAAAAGATCCCATGGCTAGGAGCCTTTCTGTGGGTATGATGCTTTGGAACCGTGTGTGTAACACCTTCTTTATGTCATCCACATAGCCCATTATTTTTCTCTGTTCTGTATCCAGAGTTCTCCTACCCAAGTGTGCTCCTTTGGGGAAGCTAACTGTCAGAGTGGGGCCTCCTAGGCTATCATGTTCTTTTTCAACGCTCTCCTCCTTCCCTTCCTTAAGAACTATATCTGCGTTGTGCTCTAAATCTTGGTCTACAAGGACTTCGAGCATCTTTTTCACTTCTCACTCTGCTATCTCAGTAATCTACTCTTTTGTAAGGCTTATGGCTACCTACTCCTTGGAATCCTTCTCATCTGCCTTCATGTCTTCGGTGCCTTCCTCATCTTGTGCACCCTTGTGCCACATAAATACAAACTCTTTCTTATCATCTTCGCTTTCTTCCTCCTAGTCATAGAAACTAAACACATGTGGCTCTTTGTCCTTCTTAGGCTCTTCTTCCTCATCACCACCTCCTTCACTCTCATCTTCTCCTTCTCCCAAGTACTTCTCCAAGCTATTGGTCACCTCTGAGTCAGCTTCTTCATCCAACCTCTGCTTCTTCCTGAGAGGTGGCTTCTGATCAGGGGATTCGGCCTTCTCTTCTTACTATGGCGATTGTTCCATGGTGGTGGGTTGCTCAAGTGCCTCTACTTTTGGCATCTTCTCCTTCACTGGAGACTTCTTTCTCCATATGTAGGTTCTTGGCTTGGCACTTGTAGATGGCATGCTCACCATCTGAGTAGTCGGCACACTTGGTGCTCCTTCCTCTCCTCTGCCTCTCTTCTTAGATACTGGCTTCTTCTTCCCCAAGGGGTCTTTAGGTATGGATATTTGGTCCTCCAAATACATTCCCTTTTCAAACTTCAGCCTTATGCGCATGTACATGCACACCGCGGATCCTCTAGCAATGGGAAGTGTTATCAGCCTAGTCATTTGGATCTCATGTGACACATACTTCTCTATGTATGCACGCTTACCACCGAGGTAATTCAGCTTCTTCCTCATCTCCCTGTGATCCCAGTCTAACCTTCCTAGTTCCAGCCTTAGCTTCTTTGACTCTTTAAATATGTTTACTCCTGCTTGGAAGTATTGGGTAGTGAATGTGAAAGGAAGCTTGCACCAAGGGCTCCATGATTCGTCAATAAGCTTGAATATACCAAAGCAGTATTACTGGTACACCACGAACTCATCTTCTCCCTCAGTGGCTACTGGGAGTTGTTGAGGGATCCTCCACTCTACCTCGAATGCATTCCTCAAGCATGCATACCACTTTTCCAACCACACTTTGTGGGGAGCTGTCATTGTATCACAAGCATACTTCTCAAACCTCTTCGCGGGAAAAGGGTCTTTGGCTGGGTAGACCAACACGAACTTGTCTGAGGCATCTGACACTCTAATTTTTGAAAACACTATGGTGAGCAAGACATTACCAAAGAGGATCCTGTCCCCTTCCTTCGTGCACTTAAAAATCTCCTCTATAATGTATACAGACAAGTTGTATATCATCCCCTCTATAATATTCATGCAGACATGTAGCCAAGGTTTGTTGACCTACGTCCATCTTTCTTATCCATTCAGCTTAGTCACCAGATGCATGGCCATCTTCATAATGGGGTCCTTGATGTCTGAAATATCATAGTACCATGACCCTTTCTTGCAGGCATACTCAGTGATGGTCTCTTGAATAGCCTCCTTGTTGCCAAGGTCATCTTCTAGGCTATCTCCCTCACATATGAGCCATGTAAATTGTGAAATCAACTGGGGAGTCATGCGCATCTTGTGCCCAGTAAAGTGGAAATAGTCTTCATGCACCCGAGACATCAACCACTAGTACAAGTGATTTGGCTTCCCAAAATAAGGCAACTCGTAGAGTTGCAACAACCCTTCCTTCGCCAATTTAACCTTAACATCATCATCATATATAGGCAAACCTTCAGGTGTTCGCTTTTTGGTGGGGTGTACCAATTCCAATGTCATTTCTTTCTCTATGGTGTTTGTGCATTGATTATAGTCACTAACAAGTATGTTTCTCAAGTGGTATTCCCATTACTTTCCCGACATCACCCCATCTAGGTATTGCATCTCTGCATACCATTCTTCATTTGTGTCTACTTCGGGTTCTATTTGTTTAGCCTTAGCTTTGCCCTTTCCTTTCTTGGGTGCCATGGTCGAGGTATTTTTATCACTCATATCCTCTCTTTTTTACTTTGTCTTTCTTCTCCCAACCTTCAATCTCAGATCTGTGATATAACTCTTCTAAACCCATGCCCTAGTTTTTCAAATACTAACTTGGATAAACCCTTCACAAGATAACACCTTTTCAACTCCTTCCATGCCTGTGTAATTCCTTCTAGCTCACAATCTCAAACTGGCTCTTCACGTTTTAATCGCATAGATCTTCCACTTGATCGAATCTAAAAACCCTAGTTTATAACACGCTTGTATCTCCAACTCTTTTTTTTGACAAAGTAAAAAATGAGAGTGCCTTGACCCTTTATTTATAGTTTTTCCTTTTTCTGATCATTAAATGCTACTTTACCTACCCCCATACTTTGTTCATTTAATGCATATTTTTCAAACAAAATCCTTCTTCAATGCCTTCACTCACGTGCCCTTCCTACATGAAAACTTCTCCAACCTTCTGGCGCGTAACCAAACTAACCTGATAGGAGACTCTTACGCGTGCTTAACCTGTGCCGAAGGCACTTCTTCTATCTATATTCTTGCTTTCACCTACCTCATGTTGCTTTAATTACGCTTTCTTTTCCTTTGTACATGGGATCTACTAGTAGCTTTATCCTGGCACCAACCATTCTATCTTTTCTCTTCATCTACCTCTTTCAACCGGGCTACACAACAAGGCTCTTCAGCATAACTTCCTTGGTACTTTAATCTTGTGCTTCTTCACTTTTCTCCACCCCACACTTAAACAATGTATGGCCCTCTCTGCACTTACAAATTATCTAAAAATAGAAATAAGGTTATTGGCGCCCAAGGCACAAAGCAAAACAACAATGTGAAAGGGAAACAAAAGAAAGAGAAAATGCATAAAGGAAACTTCTAAACTAACTGGAAAAACTACCTTATTTACAAACACCAAGAATACTTATTTATATTAGGGATTTAGCCTACTGCCATTTAAGTGTCTAGGAAACTTCGTTCCATCTAGCACTTGTAACTGGCACATGCCCAAGTCAAGGATGTATGAGATTGTGTAGGGACCTGACTAATGGACTTTCAATTTCCTAGGATGGTGTAGAAACTTGGAATCATACAGTAACACCATCTACCCAACCTCAAACTTCTTATTTCTAATATGGTGATCATGCCAAGCCTTTTGCTTTTGCTTTTCCACTGTTTGGCTCCAATGGGCAAGTGATCATCTCTCATCTAGTTTCATTAGTTCATCAATTCCTTCTTCCAGCGCTTGTTCATCAACTAATCCTCTTGCACGTGCTATTCACAAATAAGGTAACATAAATTCAACCAGAAAAATGGCTTCCATTTCAAACACCAATTGAAAATGTGTGGCTTTATTTAGTCTTTTATATGTTGTATTATAATCCCATAACACTGCCGATACTTTTTCATCCCAATCGTGTCTTCCAACATCACAGATTTTGGTCAAGGTATGACTTAGTATTTTGTTGAATGCTTCCATAGTTCCATTTGCTTATGGGTGATAGCGCATATTATTGTGATGAACCACTATGAAATCTGATAACAGGATCCTCATGGTCTCATTCAAAAAATGTGTACCCCTATCACTGGTCAAACTCAACGGACATCCATACCTCGTGATAATGTTCTCCCATAAGAACCTTGCCATTGTTACTTCCATGCAATATTTAGTTGGGGTTTGCTCAGCCCACCTTTTGAGATAATCCATGCAAGTGATGACATAATGTGACCCAGTCCTACGTGCTACTGGTGCAATAGGCCCAAAAAAATCTATCACCCATTTTTCAAAAGGCTCCACGCTAGGGATAGGGCACAAAGACATTTCATCTCTCCTTCTTGGTTTACCAATGTGCTAACAGTGGTCACATGCTTTACAATAATCTCTACAATCCTTATACAAGGTTTGCCACCATAATCATGCCATTAATATCTTACACACTGTGACATCACCTATGTAATGCCCACCTGCACTTCCTTCATGTGCTTCCTCCATGATGGCCAGGAAATCATGCTCTAACACACACCTACGCAAAACTTCATCACGTCCCAATTTGTAGAAGTCTCCAGTAATCAACATGTAGGGCATGGTGTGTATAACCAACTACTTCTTTTCCAATGCCTTCATTCCATATGGTGCCACACCTTCTTTTAAGAATGTTGCAATCTCCTCCAAATCTACGGGCGCGTGCCATAATCTAAACAGTTGGGCATCTAGAATTACTTCCTCAATAATTTTCTTGTCCTCTCCTAAATCAATTCTTGGCAGATGATTAGGTCCACAATTACTTTTACCGAGCTTCACTATAATGGTGAATTCAAACTCTTGAAACAACAACACTCATCGACATATGCGCCCTTGAAGAACAGTCTTGTTTACTAAACAATTTAACACCATGTGGTAGGTATAGAATATAAAGGGTGTTGCCAGTAGATATTGTCTAAACTTGAAGAGTGCGTAGATCATTGACAATGCCTCATGCTCGGTAGTGGTATAATTCTGCTCTACTCGTGTCAACTTCCTGCTCATAAAACAGAGAGGATGATCAACAATCCCCTCACCTGGTTGTGCAAGCACTACTCCAATGGTGGTTCCTGAGGCATCTACATGGACATGGAAGGGCTTGTCCTAAGAGGGAAAATGTAAAATAGGTGTGGTAATAAGCCTATCTTTTAATGTATCAAATGCCCTCTACTGTGCCTCACCCTAATGGAAGGCACTTTTGTGTCTAAGTAGCTCCTCTAAAGGCACGGTGATCTTGGCAAATCCCTTAATGAATTTCCTTTAATAGCCTGTATGCCTAAGGAATATGCACACTATGCTCTAGCTAGTAGGTTCCCTTAACCCCACAATAAATGCAACCTTAGTGGGATCTACCAACAAGCCCTCCTTACATATGATATGCCCCAATAGAGTCCCAAAGGGAGTAGGAAACACACATTTCTTAATGTTGAGGGATATCCTCAACTACCTACACCTTTCAAACATTAATCTCAAGTTGTCACAATGGTCCTTAACCAGACCATATACTGTCCAATCATCCAAATAGACCTGAAGAAATTTATGGATGAAGTCCTAGAATGCTTGCACCACTATGCGTGAAAAGACATCAGGTGCATTCTTCAACCCAAAGGGTATGATCGTATATGAAAAACTTCCCCACTCGGTGGCAAAATTTGTCTTCTTCTGGTCCTCCTTTGTAATCTGGACTTGGTGGTATCCTAAAAATCCATCTGTAAAGGAATAGATTTCGCACCCAGAGACTCCTTCCAAAATTTCTTCAGTGAAGGGGGTTGGAAATGAATCAATGACACAAACTGCGTTCAATTCCCTATAGTCCACAAAAATCCTAATCCACCCATCCTTCTTGATGTTGATTACCATCAAACTTATCCATTTCGATTCTTCCACTACCTCAGTGATCCTAGAAGCTATCATCTTGTCTATCTCCTCGTTAAATTTTATACGCAAATTGGGATTCATTTGGTAGGGCCTTTTTCTAACCAGGCACACAACATCCTTTAGTTTTATCTTCATCTCCCCCAAGGAATGGTGAATGCCTTTGAGCTCGTGGTACCTGCGTGGGAATAAATCCTCAAATTCACACAATAGATGAGTGATCTTTGATACTTCCTTCTCTGTCCAGTAATCCCCAATAATAGCTTCCTTAGGTTCTTCTTCTGAACCGATGTTAACTTTCTTCATCTTTAAAGGCTCATGGTAGGCATGCACGCAAGCATCTACACTATCCACTACCTCACACATTCCTATAGAATGGCTAACATCTAAGCTTTCCGATTCCTCTCCATCAATCACATATACTAACTTTCCCTTCTCTTTTTCCAAACATGAGTGTTCAAGCTATAACTCTTATATTTCCTCAACTTATTCAAAGTGTGCCTCTAATCCTATTTCACCTAATAATTATAACAGCCTATCTTCCATTCTGACACTATCCCCCATGGTAAGGTTCTTGATACCCTGCAAGGCCTTATCAATCGATGGCTTGGTACTCTGATACTCAAAGGTTTGAATAAGGTCAGCTGTGAGCTCTTGCCAATTCCTTGTCTGGCGGCATGTCTCTGAATGAATGTACCATGCACGTGCACAACCCTATAGTGTAGAATACAACTTATGCACCTAGAGGGATGGTGGAAAAGCTTCTGCACCTTCTCTCTAGACCCATTCACACTCCTGGATATGGAAAGAGGCGGGCTCCTTCCCATGGTAGTCCTTGATGATGGTGGGTACATTACTCCTAGAAAATCTAAAAGAGAGAGCAATTCTTACCTCACACCACTCTAAAAGGCTCTCCTGATGTGTAGCCCACCAATGAGCTGCTGTGCTGAGCAAGACATAACTCAACATCTCCCTCCGTTCCTTCTCATTCTTCCACTAAGCTTCTACCTCCTACAGAAAGATCTCAGGGAAGGCTCCTCCTGAATACTTGGGCAGTTCTTTTCCTCCAAGGTGCCTAACAGTGCATGCCTTTATTACCTTGGTCACCAACCCTCTCAACTACCATCCCATTAATTCATAAGTTCCATGCACCCAATTGTCACAAGCCAGACTAGTGGTATCACTTACTGACTGAGCATCTTCAAACTGGATAACTCTGTTAGTAGGGTGTACCATCTTAGGGTCTCTGATTGAGTGCACATAAATCTTGTCCAAAACTTCTTCTCCCAATAGTTCAATATAGGGCATCGAATTCCCATCAACCAGGGGTATAATGAACCGCTCCTCTTTGTTCTCGAAGCTGATGTACCCTTTGTTGAACCGAAGGTCCACATTATTCTTGTAACACCAAGGGCACCCAAGTAGTTCTCGGAAATTTTCTACCTTGGTGAGCGCCAAGACTTTGAAGGTCCCCAGTAAACTTGGATCCCTGAATAGTAATAGTTACATCCTTTAAGACACCGATGGGCATTGCCTTAGTCTTGTTTTCCATATAAAACACATTCAAAGATGGCTTGTAATGCAGGTCTTCCCATCTAATGCCATGCATCCAAAGTTAGAACATTAACCTCCATGCCAGTGTCAATGATTATATTACTAAGGAGCCATTCATATACAACTACATTCAATGTAATCTCCTTGCCATATTCAAGGCTGTGAGGGGGAAGGTTTATGTGTAAGACCTATCTCTCGCACTCTTCCCTGGCATGTGGTACCTTCTCTCTCAACCAGGATCCTAGCAAAGGAATGATGTTCTCCTACCTTATCATTTTACACACCTCCTTGACCTCATTCAGGTCATCCTTTTGTGCCTTGACTCTCCTTCCTTGTTCCTCCTTTCTAGATTTCTCCTTTAGACATTGGATCTCCCCTTGTAAGCTTCGAATAACATCCATGGTGTCCTTATATATCTCCTTGTGATGCATGCAGGGTCTGGATATTTTCCATGAATGACCTCTTCTCTTGAAACCAGGTTCTTCTATCTTGGTACCTCCCTTGTGCACGCGGCTTCTGCCCTTGTTGTTACCAAGACAGGCTCCAAACCTTCATCATGTGTTACCTGAGGCATCCACTGTATGTCTACCTTCTTTATGCTAACCATCATAATGCCCTTGTCTTTCTGGTGTTGCTGATTCATATGCTCAAATAACTCCAAGCACTCCTCATACTTATGCTTCTTTCCACACCACAAGCACTATAAGAGGTCTGGACACTCACGCTTGTAATGTTCTATAGATCCATAGTTGAAACATGTTCCACATAGGAACTCACTTCTTCCTCCACATGGTTACCTCGACCATGGAATCCTCCTCGAAACTCCTCTTCCACATGCACCTCCATCTGTGCACTCCTCATAATGGTGATCATCATTTTTACAACCACTGGCAATGCTGGTTTGGTGCACCCCATGATCAATGGCCTCATGGATTTGATCAATGAGCCTACAGTCCTTCATATCATGGGTTGTGGAGGTGTAAATTTTTTCATAACAAGATACATTCTTCCTGATCAGACACTGCAGTAAGGGACATATAATTGCATCATGGGCCCCATGACAAATCTCACAATCTACTATCATAGCACGTACCATCCTCTAGGGGGAATTATCCTTAACGTGCCCCTCTATTTCACAATCTATGCACCAAAAACCACTACAAGTCTCATGGACTGAGTTCGCAAAAAAAATTTCCAACTATTTGGCCATAGGAGTAATCTGAGCCTCCAAGAATGGGCTAACACTAGTATCAATACTACCAATAGCCTCGGCACGCAAGGTAACTTCCAATGCTTCACACAGATCTGTAAAAGTTTTATGAGACAAGGCCCTTCTAAAAGGGGTGATCAATCCTCCAAAAAACCACTGTGCATGCTATGAAGGGTGAATATCATATGATAATTTAGACAAGAGAGTTTTAAAACACGCATCATACTCCTGCACACTCTCTGCCATTCCTTATTGAATCTCCTTCAAAGTGCTAATGCTTTTCTACTCGAACTCAGGAATGTGGAACTCTTCCAAGAATGCATTCTTTAAAGTAGTGTAGTCCACCACCATTTGATGAGGGTCATACTTTCTATACCAGTTATACATGTGCCCTTGACAGTGTGGTTGCAAATTGACTAGCCTTTCATTCTGGGGTTGTGATACCCTTCATGTGCCATAGTAGTTCACACTTGTGAACATGTTCCACATCATCCTCAATGCCCTTGTAATCTGGCAAATGTAGAGACATTTCAAAGAATACTTGAGGTGGTGACTGGAGTCCTTGTTCTAAACCATAGCCTTGGTTCCCTCCAGTGTTTCTCCACACCCATCCACCTGATCCACCAGGCCACCAGTCCACTAGGTCTAATAGGGCCTGTAGGAGCTGTGCCAAGTGCACTCCCATGGTCCCACTAAATTGTGCACCGATGGTTTGTGATAGTTACCCACTACCACTACTTTATCCTGCGCCACTCCCTGATGCAAGACTGAAAGCTTGTAGACTTTCCCCTTATCCAAAAACTCCTCCGAATACTGGAATATGTGCATCCATAGAAGAAGGAAATGAAAAATTGTATCTCCTAGGCGTGGATCTGTCTCTTCCACTAGTTTCAACTGGATCAATACCTCTTCCTGGTTCAGGAAAACCAAGCACTAGGTCTCGGTCATTGGGTGGGTTCAGATATGTGCCAACGACTCTCCTTTCTCCATAGAAATGAGCTCTCACTAGAAGTTGAAGGAGTCTCCCTTACACGCTTGCCAAGATGGGGTAGCCTAGACTGCTCAAGTTCCACGTCCTCTACGTGAACCTCAACTCCTTCCCACAACATCTGTCTCCATAAATCCATCACACTAGTAGCCTCACGTGTCATCTAGCAATCTCCCTTTCATGCGCTTCGCTATACCTTGAGCCATATTTATTCTCTCTCCTTCTCTTTCGTATGATCTACCATCTTCCTCCTCTCTGAGCATCCTTACCTAGTGCTCAAAATGGTTTATCCGGCCATTGGGAGCACCTCTAAACTCATGGTAACCATAAATATCTTCATAGTTAGAGGAATAACACATAGAAACATTCCTCTAGGTTCTCGCAAAAATTCAAACTCAGCAAGCTCTTGGAAAGAATACGTAGAAATGGTGTATTCTAGAGTGTAGCTAGCTAGTACTCCTCTCCACCAATGATCTAAAACATGGGTCCATGTCATATCTGCATTCTGCAACCTTTGGTAGTCTTCTTTAGTCCATATCTACGATCCATAACGCCAACTTGATATAGATGCATAGGCTGAAAGCCATCCATATAACTCTACTAGGAAGCAGCATAAAAAAGTATCATACAGATCATGGTATAGGTTCTCTTCTACCCATCTACGTGTATTAAACTCAGGTCTAGTGTTGAATCTCTAAGAAAATTCATCCTCCATGCTCTTGAACCACGATTCAACATTTTCCAATGTTAACCGATCCATCATTACTCTTTACACAGATCATGATGCATGTTATATCCCACTACAACTTCGAAAAGAGGTCCCGACAATGGAACCAAGATGTAGTCATTTTTACTCCTATCATAAAAGGAAGAACCCCATTCATGTCGGCCTATCACCCAGCAGAAGCTGAGCACTCACCCGAGGCACGCGCGGGTACCGAGTCTCTCTTTTATGTGAGTTTAGTGGGAAGCATTATCTATTATTAGTGTAAGAGTATTTAGGAAAGATGTTGAGACATACAAGAACTATAGGGCTTAGAACAACCTCCAGATCCTTGCAGTCACTTCAGACCAAGTGCTTTAACAGATTTTAGAACATATACTATAACAGAAAGAAAGATACAACCATTCATTCATAACATGAAAGGAAAGAAAACTCATATGAATGAAATATACATTAAACCCATTGGTATTCATATCTATTCATAACAAGTAACCTCAATGTATTTATTGATTCATTACAGAGTGTCACAGAGTGCAGACCGCAGTCATGTGCATCACTGGATGTATGTAGTTAAGCTAACAAAAAAGAAAAATAATAACTCCATGCTTAGTACATCCTTTCCTGAACCACAATATCCACTCGCAACAACTCTATAGAGCTTCACTCACTCTCTAACCTATTATTCCCTATGTATATCCCCATGATATATCCTTCTTTCGTGTGTATATCTCTCTCTATCTATATCTCTTTTACCATGGCAGGAACTTGTATTTATCACTTTCCCGGGCTGCCAAACCACCTTGCCACACCATCAAATCTATCACCAAGTGTCGAATGTAGTCCTCCATGTGAGAATGTTCCTTAAAACCTGAGCTCTCCATTCCCTCTCATGATGATCTTCTAGAAGATTCCATCTAGGGCATGCTCTTTCCTGGGCCAACCCGTTGCCAAGCTGGCATCTTATCCGTGTGTAACCGATCATTCTTTTCACATGTTCTACCTCGGGTGCTCAAATTAGATAATTCTCGAACCTCCTTTCACATGTCACGTGCACTATTTTCCTCCTTAAGCCTTTCTCTTGTGTGCTTTTTCCTTACGTGCCATCCAGTAACTGGGATCCCGTGCGCCTAAGCGCCTTCATACTTGGTCAATATTCCAGGGGCCCAACATTTTTCATCATGATTCTGAGTATTCCAGATGTGATATTGCTGAGTCATGGTCTTGTAATTATTTTTTTGTTCATTCAAAAGTAGGTTAGCATGCTTGAAATAAGGTCTTGGAGTCTTGAGTGTATATGATTGGATATATACACAGTCAAGGTGTTTTAGGTATGCTAAGAGATTGATGATGTTATGAAGATTGTTTTCTTAGTTAAATCTAGTGTCAAGGATGAGTTTTTTCAAGGTCTTCTCCCATCAAGAAAGTTGTCACTATTTGAAGAAATATATGATTTCCATAAAAGTAATGAAGTGTGTATGGTCTGGAAAAGTCCATGTCTTGGTCATTGAGGTCCATATTCATGCATCATAGAAGTTTATAAGCTCTAAGTTGAATTTGAATCTAGGTATGAGCATAAGGTAGAGTATAATGTTGTTTAGGACGTGGTCATGTTTTAGAGGAAGACACAATGATAACTTGTTGATCTAATGTCAAGTGAAGTATGTGATATGTATAAGTCTATATTGATACTCCTAGTGGTTTGCATCAAGATGTGTGACAAGGGATGTTTGAAGGATAAATATTGGAAACTCATGTCTGAGATAGAATCAGAGAATAAATCAAGGACTATGTTAAAGAGTTGCTCATGTGTTGACTACAATATTTTAGTCATCTAGGTGTATTTTTATATCAGGAAAGATGATCTCAAATGTTGTAAGCGATTCATCAAGGTATATCTAGTTCTACATCATTAAGGAATGTCAAAATATTTGTTATTATAGGAAGGAAAATCAATATTGTTACATTCTTTATCATCAAGTTCTCAAGGTATTTTTGTAGTTTCCTCTTTTGTTCAATTCATGAAAAGTGTGGCTTATAGCTAAAAGGATCTTCATTTTATACAAGTCATGTATTCAAGCCTGTGTTGCCACTAGTTGAAATGTTATTAGTTCTTGTTCATTAAGTCTCTAAGGTATAATTTGTGATTTACATGTACAAACATATTGGATCTCTATCAGAAGTGTATTAGCATTGATTATAAGTCTTATGGTGCCTGATTTCAATATAAGTCTTGATTAGTACCTTCAATGATGTCATGGTTATGTTGTCTTCAAACAAGTATCAAGGAAAGTATGATATGTCATCAAGGATCTCATTGATTTACATTATGTCTCAGGTTTATGAGTTGAGGGCAAATGAATTAACTTCTCAAATGATATATCAGTGTATCATAAGCCTGTGTATGGGTGTACATAGGGTTGTGAAATGCAAGAACTCAGTTTGGTGTAATGAGTGTATTTATGACTCCTAAACAAATGTTACCAATATTGAAGGATCAATAGATGGTTGTTCCAAAGTCACTTCATCAAGGTGTTAAGTATCATAGGTTTGCATGTACGAAATATTCAATACTCTATTAATAGGTGTCTAACAGTAGAGGTTGTCTTAGTCTTGCCAAGATGTTTTGAGCATGGTGTTAGATAAGTCCTTCAAGAAGTCTATGGTTACTCCTGTGATTCAAGAAGTATCAAAGGTGTGGTTGTCATGAGGTGACATTGATTTTAACATGTTAAGGTGTATGTATGGTGACTTACCAATACTAATCAGGTTATCATCAGGTTTTTAGAGGTATAGATATGATGTAAGAACAATGTCTTCCTCATAATGTATGACCTATAGAGTATAAGACATGATGGCCTGTCAATAGAGTCTGAAATTATACCTCAAAGGTTATAAGTGCATGCTTCAAAAGTATCAAGGAAATCTTGACATGCCATCAAAGATGTCATTGATAAAGTGTGTCTAGGGGATATTTTAAGGGTACTCTAAATTTTGTCTCAAAGTTCCATTGTCTTCATCAAAATTTTGAGATAAATCTCAAATGGCTTGATATCAAGGAAGTTTTTTTTAATAAGAAAGATAATAACAATATAGTTATCTTGTCTTGGTATAGATAATTATGTGCATGCATCAAAATAATGGTTTTATGTCTGTAGGATCATTTAAAGTTATCATAGTTATGGGATCAATAAGAATATCGAGGACTCTATCAGTATCCACAGGGATGTCTACAAAGTTAAGATTGATAATATAGGAGTGTAATGGTGTTTCTCAGTTTTGGACTTTTGGCAATTAGTAGCATGTATATTCTAAGTCATGAAAAGGTTGATACAGGGTTGTGTAAAGTTAGACATACATTAAGGATGATTTCTGAAAGATTGTCTGATTATTATATCAAACAAGTATAATAATGATGAAACCTATGCTAAGTTAAGAAGGGACTATATCAGTATTAAGACAACTATGTTATGAATGTTATGTCCATAGAAGCATGAAGTTGTTATTAAACTGGTATGAACCTCTTAGAGTAATTTTAAGGTAGGAGAGGCATTATTTTTTGGGTTAGGGCACTATAACAATGCTCGGTAGGTATGTATTTGAGGAGATATGTTGTTATAGGTATATCAAACTGCAAGAATGCCAAGTAAGGGATCCTAAATTTCCTTCTTCTGATAAGATAGAGTTGGTATAAGGACAATTTGAAATAAAGTTGTAGTATTCATCTTGTTTTAATGATGCTAAATCAATAATAGGTTCATGGTATGTGTATAAGGTGAAATCACTGATACATGATCTGTGGAAGTCATCTAAATATTTTGAACAATGAAGCTAAGGGTTATAATATAGAGCCAATATGAAGACTGGGTCTAAAGAAATATAAAATGTTGACATGAGCTCTTTCAATTACAAGGTATGTATTTGAAGTATGGTCATTAACTGTGACACTATAATTCAATGAAAAGTGTATGCTTTTTGAGTGTGTGTTTAAGGGTCTCATGAGGATTTCATCATGATATTATTGAGAAGGGGCTTGTAGGACTTGAGAAGTGTTTGAAATGAAAAGAGAGAATTATTGCAGCACTTGTGGTGTTGGTTTCTAGCAATATGGCTAGATGAATTCACTTTTCTAGTGATAAGGAAGCTTAAAGAGCATCCTAAAGGGACTAAAGACATGTAACTAGGTTATGAAGGTCATCCTTTTTAAACAAGTGTTTTAGATATTACAAGATGAAAATGGAAGAGTTTATCAAAGGGTTGTCATATTTTAAGTTATGTTTTCTTGAGTCTAAATGTGTTTTCAATATCAAAGTCATAAGGACTGTGATGAAGGACCTTCACAATGTTGTAACAGATCAAATAGTAAAGTCAATGTTGTGAATCTAAGCTTGTATGATAGAGTAAGTTGTCAAGATGGTCTGAAAGGTGAATTGAAGAAGTTGACATCTAAATCAAGATACATGTCTGCAAGGAAGCCATAGCATATAAGAGAAGTCTGATTGCACTAAGAAGTTGTTTTAGGTCTGTATGAAAGATTGATTCTTCTCCATGTCATACTATCTAGGTAAGGGTAAATTATTGTAGTTCTAGTTGATAGTATTAGTTCAATAGGAATCTAGGGGGAGTCATTATCTACTTAGAATGATTAATGATAGCATCTCTAGAGGAAAATTCAGTCTGAACAAGTACACTAAGGCTATGTTTTAAGGATTGTTTTAGCATCTCTAAGGAAACCATACAAGGTAAGAAGATTAAGCATTTCTACTCTTTCTTAGAACTATGGAAGTTTGAATCTAGAAGGTAAACTTTGCATATTGTTTTTTATGATTGATTCTTAGTTTAGAGCTTGATAAGTTTGGTCAAGATGCATCTCCAAGGAGATGCTTTAGTCATAGTACTAAGTGTTGTTATAGAAGGTAAAAATTAGAGTTCTGTGAAGTGAAACTTGGTCTTGAGATGGAAAGATGTATTGAATGATGAATAAACATGAATAAAGATAGTGTGGAGATTATACATTCAGGGGGCTCCTTTTTCATGATGATTACAGGACCATTGGATCATTTATTGTTGTTGATGAAGCCAAAAAGGAGAGAGGTCAGTTCTAGGGGGAGCTATTTGAGAAAGTTGTTTTGTACATTGTTATCATTGTGAGTTGTCATTTCTCATGTTATGTTATCATAGTATCCTTTTTCATAAATGTCAAAGGGGGAGATAAGCATCGAAAACATGGAAATGAGGTATAGTAAGTGTTTTGGTCTTGTTGGTTTCCATCAATGTTTCTGAAGGTGGTTGCCATCAATGAAAAAGGGGGAGATTGTTAGAAATTTTGTGTTAGTGTTTTCATTGATGTAAAATCCATTTATGGAAAGGGTTTAATAGTTTTGTGTGAGTCTCCATGAGGTGTATTTTATATGTCAAACATGAAGGTCAATTAGTAGTGATAAGTTTTGATGAGTTGTCATGTTGTCTTGGCATGGTTTTATCTTTCATAGTCATCGTATGAGTCCTACCAAGTTGATTGAATGTTGGTCATGAGGTAAAACATGGTCCTAAAGGTATGTGTTACATGTGTTCTAAGAGTTTGTAATGAGGTCAGAAATGGTCAGTTCATGGGATGTATGTGTTGAGTCAGGTCATTCTAAGCATATTCCTAGCCCTGGAGGATGTAGAATGGTATAGTGATTTGAGTTTTAGAGGTGATAAATATTTTTGGATCATGGTATAAAGTGTTGTGACATTGTATAACTAAGGTGTATGATGAGTTTTAGGTTAGTTCTCATAGGTTTGGTGGTGTTTCATGGTCAGATAGTAAGCAGGTGGAGAACATATAAGATAGCACATGTAAGTGAGATTGGTTGGAGAGTTCATACCTATTTGGGGTAGATGATGAGTATGGTCTGTTATAATATGTTTTCATGATACTTCATGATAATTTTTAGATCATTCTGGAGAATATTTTCAAAGTTACATCATTTTTGGTGAAAAGGGGTATTCTAGAATGTGTTTTTGAGGAAAAGGTTGACTTTCAGATGCTCACTATGAGTTTGTGTAATTTGTCATGGAGACCTGCGATCCTTATTCATATTTTTATAGGATCAGTTATGAAGGTATTTAGAAAAAATAATGAGGTGGTTTGATTGTCACATTTTTATGAACGATCATTAAGAAGATAAGTTAC
The DNA here is from genome assembly GCA_019776745.2 of Taxus chinensis. Lineage (NCBI taxonomy): Eukaryota > Viridiplantae > Streptophyta > Pinopsida > Cupressales > Taxaceae > Taxus > Taxus chinensis. Next base: position 380,749,197 of record CM034151.1, read on the forward strand.
TATGAACCCTAACTAAACCATATCTCAAAGAAACTTGGAGGAAAACGTGTGTATTGAATACGTTTTTATTCATTTTTATAAAGTGATTATTGTATGTTGTAGAGGACTCCTCTATATTTCTATAAAGGTAAGATAGAGCTTCTGAATATATGTGGGCCCAACCTACGAATGCTTATTTTTTAAGAAATTCAGTTTGAGGGAAAGTTATCCAAAGAAGGTGATGAATAAATTGACATTATTTTTATCAAGGGAGTTATAATAGATTTCCATGATATTTTTAAATCATAGTTGAAGTTATAAAGGTAAAAGTATGCCCTATTTACGAAAACTAGTTTTTGGGATAGTTTAGAGTAGCTTGTGGTAAAATTCAAACTTTAGGACCTAAAGGTGGATTTATGACTTGATTAAAGTTTTGTTGTGATCTTGGTTGAGATATTTTTTCAATTACATATTAAACTTTTGTTTTTGATAAGGGATGAAGAAATTATGACCTAATCTTTGAGGTTCAAATCTAGAGGATTCCTACTTAAGGAAGGTGTTGAGTAACTTCGTGATGTAAGGTGATAGTTTTAAGTTATTCATGCTTTTTGAAGGTTTCTGAGTGCTTATAAAACATTTATAAGGTTTTATCATGCTTTAGTTAATATTGGAAGTGTTTTCAGAGATGATAGAGTAAGTTGAGCTCAAGTTCAGTTCTTGAGTCCTATAAGGCTAAAGGAGTAGTTTGAGATATGGACATGGTTGAACGCCTTCCACTTGGAGTTGGAAGGAAATATAAGGTGTTATGAAAAGTAGATTAAAATTTATTTATAATGGTATATGGTTTGTCTCATGATGATTAGGTTTGATAGGTCAACCAACTCAAGTTATAGATAAGAAGGTTTATTGTTTTTCAGGACATAATTGCTCAAGATGAAGGATTGAGGTAGATAGTCAATGTTTTTTATTAGATGATGTGTTATGTTGTGGAGCATATTTTCACATGTGGAAGTGTTAAATATTATACACTAAAATTATTGTACACTCTCCACATGCTCTTCTCATATGGGAGGTGTTTTGACCCATAGGTTTATGGGGTGGTTTTGGCCCATGGTTTTAATACCCAATATGTTGTGAAAATACTTTAGTAGTTTCCTATTGATGTGAAATCATGCATATGGTAGGGTAGACATATCATTGTAGATGTATGTGAGTTCAAGTCAGAATTCAGGATAGTTTGTTGAGCATAGCTCCAAACATATTTGGGTATTGTATTGAGAGAAAGAAGTGGCTTGTAATAAAATCTGATAAAGTGATTCTTGGTGGATGTAACCCAAATTGGGTGAACCACATTAAATATTGTCTCTGTGTTGTGTTTTTTTTTTTGCACTTTTATTCCAAATCTGTGATATTATTTTTCATATTAGTTTCTACCATTATGATTCTATGTAGGATTATTCCACATATTTAATCCCTTATTTCCTAACATGATGCTTTCTATAAATTATAAATTTAATACATATGAATTGTTTTCCTAGTGAAGGAATTTGGAGGTATTTAAAGGGGTAAAAAGGGTACAAACTAGTTGAGTTCCTAAATCTTCTTTCTGGGCATCTTAGTTTGGTGAAGAGGAAAGTTGATGTGGTTTACATGTATGGATGTTTCATGAGCTCTAGTAAGCATATATGTGATCTAATAGTAAATTTTATTATAATGATTGGTTACATGCCATAGTTGAGTTATTATTGGGTGTTCTTGAGGACCAAAAGTGAAGAATTGTTCCTAGAAACTGCTATTTTGTGAAGGATATGAGACTTCTTGAGTGATTTATGAATAATTTGATTGATACAAGTTAATTAATCACCATGGATGATGTTTTTATGTCATAATTTACATGTGTGAGAAATAAGGGAGATTGACTAATCATGGTTATGGTGTTTTTTGTTTTTAGTCATCTAGTTGATGGGGTTTTTAGTTGATTTTGAGCTTGTTTAGTGTATTTGAGCATGACCAACCTACATGGGTACATTATGGATGTTTTTATGAATTTTTTGTTGTATTTTTTAGTTTTAATGGTTGAGATAATTATATATGACATGCCTACCTTATGTTTATGATATGGAATGCATATATATGTGATGCTTTACTTCATTTTTGAACTAGTGATCTAAGATGGAAAAAGTGAACTGCATGAGAGAGAAGAAGTGGTGCTAAGGCATGAAATCTGAGAAAATTGAGTGAGAACAAGTATGAAGAATTCAATAGATCATGTGATCAAGATTTTAAAGCTAATACAAGTCCATGAAAGAAGAAGAAAGAGTGATTTCAAGGAATGAGGGTTTGAAGAAAGTGTTTGAACTAAATTTATGATCTCCATCAGTTGTGGCTGTAAAAATTTAGTGATCTTCATCTTCATATGGTTGAGTTAGTGCTTGATCATCTTGGGTGTTTGTGTTCCTTATGGAGTGGATGATTCACTAAATTATGGTTTGGTGCTCCTTGTAGGGTTGGTGCTCTACTAAACTAGGGGTTGGTTCTCTTTGTGAAGTTTGCATTTCACTAAATATCTTTTCTTTATGTAATATAAAAAGAGTTTTAGTGGGTTTTCTTCCCCTTGAGGGTTTCCCACTTATATCTTGTGTTCATGTGTACTCTCTCTTAGTTGTGTTATTGTGGTTAATTGTTTCATGATGTTAATCTCACATTAATGGATGGATAAAAGTTAATTAATGGTGCATGTATGTTAATCTGAATTTTTTTAAGGGTTTAATGAACTTATTCACCCCCTTTCAATGCATTGTGATTCTAACATGTTTCTAAATGTTCTGGGTGATCCATACTTATAATTTAGGGTACTTATATTTTTTATCATGTGGAGGGGCATAGCATATGTTATTTTTATTAAGTGAAAAAATGGCCTCATTTTGTGATGGAAACCTTATTTATAGATTTGGCTCTTCATCATGATCTATGCTCTGAATTTCACTATGTTTCATACACTAGAAAGCTTGGAAATAAAATATATATTTTTCCTAGTGAGGGTTTTAGGTCTCAAGCTTCCATGGAAAACATTAATGGATTCAATGAGCTTCAGATATCATAGATATTATTTAGAGAATAAAGATCATCTCAAACCTTGGTATGATCAATTCCTTCACTCACCAATAGTGAAAAACCTTTATTCTAACAACCACAGATGTTCTAATGGAAATTTTACATGGAGTATGAAGAATTTTTAGGTTTAATGGAGGTTTTTCAGAAGCCTTGATGGATTTTATGCATTCTTCTGGTAGCACCTTTCTCACACACACGTGGAAGGAAGAAGCACAATAGTTAGAAGATTTACAAATTTCTTGATTTTTGAACATCTTGGACATGGGATCATTCTTTTGGTCCCATTTATCCTAAGGTGAGGGGTATATGGGGAAAAAATATTAGCCCTCACCTCTACTTGACAAGTGGTGGGCACTGATTTCTTGGTGGAGGAGAGAGAGAGAGAGAGAAAGCACTTGGAAAGCTCCCGAGGGCTGAAAATGGGTCACGTGGAGGACCTAGGAAAGGGGTGGAATTGGTGAATTTCTATTTCCCAAATATCTCAAGGGTAAGGGATAGTTTTTGTAATAAAGTGTGCCCTCACATGGTGAGGAAAAGTGGTGGAAGCTGATTTGGTGAGGTAGAGAGGTGAGGGGGCTAGAAATTGGCTTGTGGAGCCTTCCTAGGGTCACATGAGGAATCAAGGGACAAGATGGACATGGGGCACATTTTTTATGTCCCAAATTTCCTAAGGATATGGGACATATTGGATAGAAAAGTGCACCCTTATATGGAGGTGACAAGTGGCACTTTTTGATTACACAATGGGAAGGGATGAGAAAAGGTGAGAAGGGGTTTATATTGCAACTTTGGGCTATGTTGGGGTCATATGATGATCCAGAGGGCTTAACAAGGCATGGGTGAATTTTTCTGCCCCAATTTTCCTAAGGGGATGGGACATATGGGACACAAAAGTGTGTTTTGATCCTTGGAGTGACATGTGTCCACCCTTGAATTTTTCTAACTCTCGAAAGATTACCTTAGAGAGAGACTTTACGACTAAGTTTTTGGAGCATCAGGAGGTCTATCTTGGAACTTCTTTATATGAATTTGACTAAATAAAAAAAAATGAGAATAATTGGTTGGGTCTTATGCTCTGATTCTTCTTGAAACCCCTTTAAAAATATTTAGTTTTCTTAGGACCATAGGATGAACATGTTGAAAATAGACTGTGGAAGGAAGCACTTTGTTCTTTCGAAATATATGAAATAAATAACATTAGAAAATTGAATCATATTTATAATGGTATATTTTCTATCCTCCAACTCATTACAGATCTCCTAAATTCACTTCTCAAAGCTTAGGTGCTATTTTGAACTATAAGCTCCTTCACCTTCAATAACCCACTTTCACTGAACTTGTTCCCAAACCTTAAAATATTTCCTAAATATTCCTAAATCACTTGAACAATTTTCTTATCTCCTCAATACCACCTCCTAATGAATTTGGGCCTTCAAATCTGCTCTGGGGGTGTGAATTTGTCTTAGAAAGGCTAAAAATAACCCTTCTAAGATCACATAAGAATCTTCCTTGAGAGGCATTACATCGGAAGAATTTCATGATCTTTTTTCACATTTAAAACACATGGGAAAGGTTATTACAACACAAATTAGTACTATAAAGGATAGGATAGGCCTAAAAAAGAGAGAAACATGATCCAAATAAGTTCTTAGGAGGGTTTACAAGAAAAAAGTTTGACACTAGGGTATAATTGTCATGTTTTCAACATTGAATTTTGACCTTTGAAGAACATGTGACAACACTTAAGAAAGGAACTCAAGATAAAAAAAATCTAAGTTGAAAAATGGTATCAAGTTTGATAAGATCTATAAAGTCTTAGATGATATTATCAATAATCAAAAATCATTATTTATCAAGACTGGTCTTGGATACAAAGAAGATCAGGGGATCAAAAAAGAAGATCCCAACATATTGTCAAATAAGGAAAACATAGACAAGTCAAATACCTATGCATATTCTCTTAACAAGATGAAGGGGGCTCATGTTCCTCAAAATATCAAAGATACCAACATTCCTCCAAAAGAGAGATTAGAAAAATTCATAAGCTTATTTTCTCTCAAGGCAACATCACAGAACTAGGTTTAAGAATTACTTTTATGGTTATTACTTTTCATGTATTCAATTTAGGCATAAATAACTTGAATATAGAACTCATGCAAGAAAATTTGGTAGGAATAAGAATGCAAGTACAATATCTTATGTTCCCTCAAACAAAAACTCCAACTCATTAACCCCTTTATTGGATTTTAACGTTGAATGTTATAAATGCCAAAACTATGGGCATATATCATGTTTTTGTAGAAGTGTTTTTATGAAATATGCCAGGAAAAATAAGAAAAATGAAATCATGGACAATCAAAATGATGAACTAAAGAAAGTATGGAATAATAAGCAAGAGAAAGAAAAGAATAAATAAAAATATATGCTTGTTTAGACAATTTTTCATGCATAAAATGAAGGAAATTAGTGGTATATTGATAGTGGTTACTCAAGTCACATGACTAGAGAAAATAATTCTTACCTTGAAAGAAGTGAATGGAGGTACTGTGAAGTTTGGAGATAATGCTAAAACAAGTATATCATGTAGATGAGATATTAGCCTTAATAATGGTAAATAAAAAACTTAAAGTGTGTTGTATGTTGAAGGAATAAAGCATAATATTTTGACTTTGATCCAAATGAGTGATCAAGGGTATATTGTCACATTTCATGTTGAAGGATGTGAGGTTAGAATATTAAAAACAAGTAAATCTGAAGAAAAAGTAAAATATTTTTGTGTAAGTGGCACGTGATGTATTGGATTGTGGAACCAAAAATGTGAGAACATGTAGAAGACCAAAGTTCGACACAAGTTTGATTCCCCAGGGTGTGTGAAGAAATAAAAACTTGATGATCATGGTGGAAAGATTCTATGAAGAAAAATAAGAGATGAGGATGAATAAAAAAAGGAATGGAAGGCATAAAATTGAGAACATGCCAAATATTGAATTGAAAGAAGAAATGAAGTGCAACATTATTTGCACATGAAAAACATATATTGCAAACAAAAATGTGTAAATGGAGACATACATCACCAAAGTCATTTGTTCTTACTTGATACAAGGATAATTGTTTAGTCAAAAGAGGAGAAGGGTTTTTTTTTCATTTTCCATGATGCATTTTAGTTTGTAGAAGAAAGTAATATTAATAATGATACATTGGTGGAAGAAGGAAATCAAAAATAATAGTTTATAATCAAAATAAAAATAGAATTGTATAGGAATAAGTATACATTGTATAGCCATAATTTTTTCCCCTATCAGATGATAAAGATATTGTGGGAAATCTTAATGATAAGGAGTGACTAGAGGATTGTTAGATTTGTATAGAACCCACTGAATACAAGCAAGATTGTATGTAAGAAGAAAATTAAGTCATGGGAAAGAAACAATGTCTTCTAGAAAAGCTACAAGGTTCAAGGAAAGTTTCTAAGTGTGATTGTGGATAGTGGTAGTAGTGACATTTTTTCATCAAGATAAGTAAATAGTTAATGATATTTTTTGAGCTCACAAGATTTGAATAAGGCACATGAAAAAATAATTGAGAATTATGAAATATGTTATGTGAAGAACTCAAGAAAATAAATAGAACTAAGTAAATTAAAATCAAGAATTGTTATGCAAGTAGTAGATTGAGTTGGAAATGTTGATGATAAAAATATTACAAGAGGAGGAGGATTATTTTTTTGCAATAATTTTTTATCTTGTAAAATCAAGAAGCAACCCTCTATTTCTTCATCTACAATAGATTTATGCTAAATTGCAGTAGTTTCATGGTGCACACAAGTTTTATGGATGAAGCATACATTGAAGGACATCAAGGGAAGTATAAAATTAGGGGGAGATAATCAGTTCATTTCCATTATAAAAGACAATTTAGAAAGAGATTAGTGGATTCATACTCTAAGGGTAAGAGTTTTGACACTTTCTCATTTTCCATTGATGTCAAATGAGGAGAGTTAATAAAGGGGGATTAGTACAACAAGAAGAAGAATTACAGAAAAGAAGAGTATTGTAGAAAAGGGGAACAAACTACATTCACAAATTATTCCTATGCAAGGTGGTAGGTTTCCATCAATGATAAAGGGGGATATTGTTGGATTTATTATCATTGATGTCAAAGGATATCATCTAGATCTCATTGTAGTTTAAATTATCCAAATTTCATGTAATTTTTCTTGTTCATAGCTAGAAGTATAAATGGTATGGAGAAAAGGATATTATCTAACATATTTCATTTGGAGCTCATAATAGAATCACTCCAGAGCTTGAAATATGTTAATTCTAGATCTCTCCTAGAATTTTGATCTCCAAGATCTAGAAGTATGAATGGTCTAGAGCTCACCTAGAATGTTGACCATCCATAGATATAAGTATAAATGGTCCATATCTCGGATTATAAATGGTTCAGAATTTGTAGTACAGCTCATATGGATCTTCCCTAAAATGTTTCTTTTATGGAGCCAAGATCGTATTAATATTTCTCATTCAGAGCTCGTATTATATTTGGTTTGGATCTTGCATGTTTATTCTAGATAACGATAGTATGTTTGGTTCATAGTCTGTTAGTATTCTTAGTCACCAAATATTGCTCACAATTTTTTTCATCTAGATCTTGTGATGAATTAGTCTAGAGTTTGTGGTTTGTGTGTTCTAGAGTTTGTAATAAAATTGGTATAGATCTAACTATATTGAGCTAGCTGTGGTAATACATTTTGGATATATTATTATGAATGATTTGGAGACACATTGATACACTCAGAGAAACATGATTATCATGTTTTAGCAAATATGCAACCTTGTTAAGCAAAGATTCATGATCAAGAGGACTATGAGTAATGTATGGAATTTAGCTACAAGTTGTGTGAATAGGGAAATCCAAAGGACGCTAATTGCTGACAATATTATCTAACCATGTGTTGGGTTTCATAATGGAATAAGGCTATAAACCACATGTAGGGGACAAACATTCCCCTCCTCTTTAATGGGATAGGTTCCCTTATTGAAAGTTGGAAAAACAAATGTACAAGTCTAAAACTATCAATGTTTGGATCCTGGTATCCTGGAGTGTTTTCATAATCAAAATATTATCAATCAAAATTAATGGAAGAATAAAGAGATGGGAGAAGGAAGAAAGAAACAATGCTTTTGGGAAATATAGATAACAGATTATCTCCCTACTCACATTGAACCAAGAAAATATAGAAAAGGATCAATTACTTCACCACTGATGTAAATATGTAAACACAAAGTTCTAAAGATTACACAGACCAAAACACAAAGTTTCTATTGAATGCAAAACAAATGATCCATTGAACCAGGTAGAGATAGAGAGAGATAATAGAGGAAATAAGAAAGAAAGAACTTCTATATTGAATTACTTCAAAATTTACAAACTTCCCCAAAAACCATCCCCTTGTTTCTATGGCCAAAACCATGTTTTTATAACAATTCATATACATCCATACTTTGTCCCCAAGAAAATAATATCCAAAAGGAATAATGTTTTTTGTAGATCTGCTTTTGGAAAGTGACATGAAACAAACGCACTCATGAAAACTAGAGGTTCAAAAAGGTGAATATTTATGATGTTCGAGCATGATTACTTTAGAAGGGGGCATCTCATGATTTTCTTCTTTATGTGGTCCTGCCATTTCCACCTTTTAACCACTTTCATAGCACTCAAGTGCTTACTGGTAAGTTTTCCTCCTTTTTATCCCGTATGCCCGATAAACTCCTTTTTCTAATGATCAAAATTTACATCCCTTTAAACTTATCAATTTGGATCCATAATAAACCAAAAATGCATCTCATGGAGAAACAAAAAGGATACAGAGAAAAAGAATGAAGAATGATATTTTTTGCATTTTCCAAAGATCCGGTTCATTAATGGTGTTAAAAACTAGATGAGTGCTTTTGGCTATCTTTTCCCCCTTTCACCTTCAAATTTGGACCCTACACGTGGCAAGCTCCAAGCAACGATGGCCCTGGGGGAGAAATTTGCATTTCCTGACATTTGGGAGAAAAAGCATGATTTCTCATTTTTCTCCACCCCTCTGTAGGCCCACCAAAGGCCAAGCACGTGATGCCATCTAAGTGGCTAAGGAAATGCGTTCAAATATGCCATTTAAACAGTTTTAAACAAAAATCTCAAATTCTTTTTCCAGCCCACTTTGAATTTTCAACATGAACACGTGGTGCACCATGATTGGAAAAGGGGTTGTGGCTCAATTTGTGACATTTTACCCCTTTTGTGAAAAAGGCTCAAATTCTCAATTTCCTCCACAGGCCTATTGTTCTGATTTCATTCTTCAACATGTGGCATCACCTGATTAGTTGTAGGGATGTGCTTCACTTTTTATCTATTTTGAAAAGGGTAAAAATTCCAACCTTTTCCCCGAAAGTCAATGCCTCTGTCGTTGAATTTTCAACATAGGCCATGTGTATCTTTCTGATTTTCTGCGGGCTTCAACTCATAATTTATCCCTTTCACGTGGGTGGGGCCATGGGTCAATTTAGAACTTTTCACCCTTCTTCCGTAATGCCTTAGAGAATAAAATGGATCCATCACCCCGAACTTCCTCCAAAACTACTCCAGCCAATTAGGGACTGGCAAGGATGTGGGACAAATCTGACATTTTTTCCAAAATCACCAAAAGTGATAAGCTCAAAAAGAAAACCATCCAACCGCATACAATGAGAAGCAAACACGTAGCTTCATCTTCTGGGAAAGAATTTGACAGGGAAAAAGAATGTAAGAAGTTATAGGAAATGGGAAAACACCATTTTACTCCCAATGAAGAATTTCTTTCTCTGTAAAAGGTTAAAAATGAAAGATGCAAGGTCTCACGCATTCCAAACACATAAAATAAGAACTAAAATAATTTCACATCCATTGAAAAAAGGTAAAACATTTTAACAGTAGCAGACTGAGGAAATTTTGATTTAAAATGTCATGGGAGATGAAAACAAGCATCTGAAGAGTTTAAAACAAGAATTTCTTCTATGGAAGGACTCCAATTTTCATGAAATTAGATTTGAAAGGGTGGGGAAATTTGAGAGGAAAACAGTTGGATCCTTTTGGGGATGATTTGATAGACGAAAGAGGAAAAATCAAGAACCTTAGAGCATTCTAGGTAATCAAATCGAATCAATGTCTTATCCAATGGGAAACGGAAGTAAAAAATGAAGGCAATATCAACCACATAAGATAATGCACATAAGGAAACAAGAAAAAACAAGAAAAAACCAGAGACAAAATGCTATAAAAAATGTACAAAGGGACGTGCAAAACTCCTAGGTTTTAAAACAACTTCAAAAATTTCCCACTGTAAGGAAGTGGGAGAGGAGAACCATCTATGTAATCCAGGTAAAAAGAGTTCTCACCAGCAAAATGTCTAATTTTTAAAAGGACCAAACCAAAGGGAATCAAATTTACCATGGCTACCTTGAGGTTCATGCCTTTGTCCCAAATAATAACACTGTCTCCCACTTGAAAAGTTTAGGGTTTCACTTTTTTTCAAACAAATCTTTACCTTGAGTTGATATCTGATATTCTGTCAACCACTTGAAATCTATCTTCATTCACTTCTAGAGGTACCATAATTATTTTTTCTAGTGAATTGTTAAGCTGACATCCTCAATAGCCTTCATCAAATGTAAGGCTGGCAGTTCCAATGTCACTAGCAACTGAGCTTCAACTCAATATACCACTTGGAAAGGATACATTCCAATGGCTCTCTTAGGTGTATCCTATCTGCCCATAAGCATCATATAGTTTCTTATGCCAATTCCTTTGAGAGTCATTCACAAGCTTTTCGAATGATGGTGACCAAGTTCTTGTTATTTGATTCTACTTGCCCTTCCTTGGGATAGTAATCTGAAGAGTGGGAAAGGAAAGGCCATAGCCATAGCATAAATCTCACTCTCAGTAGAAAAAAATTGGGAAGCTTGTCGTGACAATCTTATGTGGATCTCCCAAATCTTATTAAGATTTGCTCCCTTGATGAAGTTACATACAAATTCAGGAATGTAGTACTTTTAAACTGAATGGATTCTACCCACTTGGTGAAATAAAATTAGTGGTAATTGCAAAAAATAGAGTATGCCCTCCAATTTAAGGTGGATTGGTGTCCCAATGACGTCCAACCCCATTTTTTGAAAAGTTCCTCAATGACCATAGGTTTGAGAGTTACGCAGCATTTGGGTCTTCCAACAAAGGTTTTACATGCTCACACTTACCTAACCACTTTGATGCATCTCTGAAAAAAGTAAGGCAATAATATCCTCAACGGATGATTTTGTGCTATGTAGCAGAAGATAAATGACCTCCACAGGCCTGGTCATGAAAGGTTCGAAAAATTTTTTTGGCTACTTTTCGTCAACACAACTATCACCACCTTCCCACTCTATTCCTCATTTGAACAACGCATTTTCCACAACACCTATTGCAACAAACCTTATTTTGATGTCCCCTTATCTTGGACTCAAATGTGAGGGAAATTCTCCATAAGTAAGAAAATGTGCAATGCCAAATCCATTCGTTAGTTGAAGTTGAAGGAAAAGAACAACGGGAATTCAACTTCCTCCTTGTACAATTTGGCAATCATCTCCTTTCAACACTTGAGTTCACATAAGCCCTTCTCAAACTAGCTTCGTGGGTTTGATGTCAAGATCATACTCCTAAACTTTGGCTACCCATTTCCTTTCCGATCTTGGTTTCTAAATATGTTGTTTAAGAATGGATTTAATAGTTGTATCAAGCACCAGCACAATAGAATGAGAGTTGAGGATGTAAAAACAAAACTGCTTCACGACAGCTTTGACCACTTAACACCCCTGCAAAAAGCATGTTTTCCTCCATCATGGTGTACTTCAGATCAGGGGCTTTCAAAATATAAACTCATTAATGCCTATGGGAGTTCATGACCTTTCGCATTCTCTTTGGGTGACACAATAGCTAGAGTACTTTCAGTAGCATAGCAATAGATAATGAAGTCTTTACTATAGTCCAAGGCATTCAAGATGAGTATTTCGCTATAGCTCTCTTGATGTCTTCAAATGTAACCTTTCCTTAGAGGACAACAAACTCTACTTTCCTTTCATCATGTGGGCTATTTCAAAGTACGTTCAAAAAATCAAGTATGAATCTTCTTAAGAAGTTTGATCTTCCAAAGAAAGAGTACAACACCTTCTTGCTTGTGGGGGAGCGGGTCTACTGAATTACCTAAAATTCTTTCTAGATCAATCTTGCTTCCATCCTTGGAGACACTATGTCCCATATTTTCGCCTCGGTGACACAATCTGATTTCTTTCTTGGGAATCAGGATATGCCATCCTCTCCTACACTTTTGAGGAATGTTTCAAGGTTTGGGAAATTGATCAGCTCTATTTTTGACAACATAGTCAATCATCGAAGGTATAGCAGATGCATTATCCCTTGATGCTGCCAAATGCCAAGCCATTAACCCTCTAAGGTGGCACCAACATTGATGAGGCTGGGAAGCATTCTCCTGTAATCAAGGTGCCCCAGGAGCTGGTAAAGACCAGTCTCATGTGCAATCTAATACACCACTTACTTTCTACTTGTTATATCCTGAGAATCCGCAAGCATGGTCAACCTTTTATAATCCTTTAAGAGCCTACAACACTTGATTCATTACGGGGATAGGAGTCATTATCCTTCAAAGAGGATGATTCAAATTCTTAAATCACAAAATCGGACTCACCATTCTCTTCCTGACAGGAACCATAATGCAATCACATGAATGGTGAATGGGGAAATGATCTTAGCATTCAATAACTTTTGGATCCTCTTGAAAGATTTTTTATCAACAATTTTAGGTTCTACTGCCTCTAATTTTTTGGAAGGGATTGATCCCAAGTTGTTATAGGAAATGGAATGTTGCATCCTTTTGGTGCAAAATCCTTAGGCGTCTCAAAGAATTCACTCACAACATCAGCATCCTGTGTCGTAAGAATTCGTTGCTTCTCCTCCCTCTTGTGGTGTATGCACTTTTTCCATGTTACCAGGCAAGGTTGATTAAGCTCCATGTTTATCTTTTTGTAAACTCAGTAGACTACTGATCTTTCCTTTGAAGTTTTGGACTTGATGTCCTATCATGTTTATCAAATAACCTTCCAACCTTTCCCCGAAGTCCAATGGCCTCTGTCCGTTGAAATTTTCAACATAGGCCATGTGTATCTTTCTGATTTTCTGCGGGCTTCAACTCATAATTTATCCCTTTCACGTGGGTGGGGCCATGGGTCAATTTAGAACTTTTCACCCTTCTTCCGTAATGCCTTAGAGAATAAAATGGATCCATCACCCCGAACTTCCTCCAAAACTACTCCAGCCAATTAGGGACTGGCAAGGATGTGGGACAAATCTGACATTTTTTCCAAAATCACCAAAAGTGATAAGCTCAAAAGAAAACCATCACAACCGCATACAATGAGAAGCAAACACGTAGACTTCATCTTCTGGGAAAGAATTTGACAGGGAAAAAGAATGTAAGAAGTTATAGGAAATGGGAAAAACACCATTTCTGTTCCTAATGAAGAATATCTTTCTCTGTAAAAGGTTAAAAATGAAAGATGCAAGGTCTCACGCATTCCAAACACATAAAATAAGAACTAAATAATTTCACATCCATTGAAAAAAGGTAAAACATTTTACAGTAGCAGACTGAGGAAATTTTGATTTAAAATGTCATGGGAGATGAAAACAAGCATCTGAAGAGTTAAAACCAGAATTTCTTCTATGGAAGGACTCCAATTTTCATGAAATTAGATTTGAAAGGGTGGGAAAATTTGAGGAGGAAAACAGTTGGATCCTTTTGGGGATGATTTGATAGACGAAAGAGGAAAAATCAAGAACCTTAGAGCATTCTAGGTAATCAAATCGAATCAATGTCTTATCCAATGGGAAACGGAGTAAAAATGAAGCAATATCAACACATAAGATAATGCACATAAGGAAACAAGAAAAAACAAGAAAAACCAGAGACAAAATGCTATAAAAAATGTACAAAGGGACTGCAAAAACTCCTAGGTTTTAAACAACTTCAAAAATTTCCCACTGTAAGGAAGTGGGAGAGGAGAACCATCTATGTAATCCAGGTAAAAAGAGTTCTCACCAGCAAAATGTCTAATTTTAAAAGGACCAAACCAAAGGGAATCAAATTTACCATGGCTACCTTGAGGTTCATGCCTTTTGTCCCAAATAATAACACTGTCTCCCACTTGAAAAGTTTAGGGTTTCACTTTTTTTTCAAACAAATCTTTTACCTTGAGTTGATGATCTGATATTCTGTCAACCACTTGAAATCTATCTTCATTCAACTTCTAGAGGTACATAATTATTTTTTCTAGTGAATTGTTAAAGCTGACATCCTCAATAGCCTTCATCAAATGTAAGGCTGGCAGTTCCAATGTCACTAGCAACTGAGCTTCAACTCAATATACCACTTGGAAAGGAGACATTCCAATGGCTCTCTTAGGTGTAATCCTATCTGCCCATAAAGCATCATATAGTTTCTTATGCCAATTCCTTTGAGAGTCATTAACAAGCTTTCGAATGATGGTGACCAAGTTCTTGTTAGTTGATTCTACTTGCCCATTCCCTTGGGGATAGTAATCTGAAGAGTGGGAAAGGGAAATGCCATAGCCATAGCAGAAATCCATCATCTCAGTAGAAGAAAAATTGGAAGCATTGTCAGTGACAATCTTATTTGGTATCCCAAATCTTATTAAGATTTGCTCCTTGATGAAGTTACATACAAATTCAGAAGTAGTACTTTTAACTGGAATGGATTCTACCCACTTGGTGAAATAATTAGTGGTATTCAAAAAATGAGTATGCCCTACAATTTAAGGTGGATTGAGTGTCCCAATGAAGTCCAAACCCCATTTTTGAAAAGGTTCCTCAATGACCATAGGTTTGAGAGGTAAAGCAGCCAATTTGGGTCTTCCAACAAAGGTTTTACATGCTTCACACTTACCTACCCACTTTGATGCATCTCTGAAAAAGGTAGGCCAATAATATCCAGCACGGAGGATTTTGTGGGCTATAGTAGCAGAAGATAAATGACCTCCACAGGCCTGGTCATGAAAGGTTGAGAAAAATTTCTTTTGCTACTTTTCGTCAACACATATCAAAAACCTTCCATCTATGCCTCATTTGAACAACGCATTTTTCCACAACACATATTGCACAAACCTTATTTTGATGTCCCCCTTATCCTTGGTACTCAAATGGGATGGAAATTCTCCATAAGTAAGAAAATGTGCAATGCCAGAATACCATTCGTTAGTTGAGTTGAGGAAAAGAACAACAGGGATGTCAACTTCCTCCTTGGACAATTTGGCATCATCTCCTTCAACAATGAGTTCACATAAGCCCTTTCCTCAAACTAGCTTCGTGGGTTTGATGTCAAGATCATACTCCTAAACTTTGGCTACCCAATTTCCTCTCTTGGTTCTAAATTATTGTTGTTTAAGAATGGATTTAATAGTTGTATCAAGCACAAGCACAATAGAATGAGAGTTGAGGATGTAAAAACAAAACTGCTTCACAGCTTTGACCACTGCAAAAGCATGTTTCTCCATCATGGTGTACTTCAGATCATGGGCTTTCAAAATATAACTCATGAATGCTATGGGGAGTTCATGACCTTTAGCATTCTCTTGGGTTAACACAATAGCTAGAGTACTTTCAGTAGCATAGCAATAGATAATGAAGTCTTTACTATAGTCAAGGCATTCCAAGATTGGAGTATTTGCTATAGCTCTCTTGATGTCTTCAAATGTAACCTTTCCTTTAGAGGACCAACCAAAAGTCTACTTTCCTTTCATCATGTGGGCTATGTTCAAAGTAAGTTCAGAAAAATCAAGTATGAATCTTCTTAAGAAGTTGATCTTGCCAAAGAAAGAGTACACACCCTTCTTGCTTGTGGGGAGAGGGGTCTACTGAATTACCTAAAATCTTTCTAGATCAATCTTGATTCCATCCTTGGAGACAATATGTCCCAATAATTTTCCCTCGGTGACACAAAATATAGATTTCTTGGGAATCAAGGAGATGCCATCCTCTCTACACTTTTGGAGGATAGTTTCAAGGTGTTGGAAATGATCAGCTCTAATTTTTGAAAACATAGTCAGATCATCAAGGTATATAACTATGCATTTTCCCTTGATGCTGCCAAATGCCAAGTCCATTACCCTCTGAAAGGTGGCACCAACATTGATGAGGCTGGAAGGCATTCTCCTGTAATCAAAGGTGCCCCAAGGAGTGGTAAAGACAGTCTCATGCTGATCTACAACACTTACTTCTACTTGATTATATCCTGAGAATCCATCAAGCATGGACAACATTTATGAACCTGTAATAGCCTACAACACTTGATTCATTACGGGGAGAGGATAATTATCCTTCAAAGAGGATTGATTCAAATTCTTAAAATCAACAAAAATCTGGATCTCACCATTCTTCTTCCTGACAGGAACAATATTAGCAATCCACATTGAATGGTGAATGGGGAAAATGATCTTAGCATTCAATAACTTTTGGATCTCTTGAAAGATTGTATCAACAATTTTAGGGTTCTACTGCCTCTAATTTTTTTGGAAGGGATTGATCCCAAGTTTTAGAGGAATGGAATGTTGCATCTCTTTTGGTTGAAAATCCTTGAGATCATCATAAGAATATGCAAGAACATCAGCATACCTTTTCAATAGATTCGTTGCTTTCTCCCTCTCCTCTTGTGTGTAGCACTTTCCAATGTTTACCAGCATAGGTTGATTAAGACTCCCAATGTTTATCTTTTTAAACTCAGTAGACTACTGATCTCCTTTGGAAGTTTTGGACTTGATGTACCTATCATGTTTATCAAATAACTCTTCCAAACTTAACAGCCCTTTAGGTATCTTATTATCTTTAATTTTTATGCAGCCATCATGATCCATTTCTTATTTGTTATCTTCTTCATTTGGGGGAACACACTCTCTAGGAAGATTTCCACTTCCTTCAAAGTACACCTAGTCAAAATTATCTCTAAGTTAAAGGAAGGAAAGAAAGTGTTTATCATCATTAAAGACCTGCCAATTGTTTGCATTGTCAGGAACACTAGGCCTATGAATCATCTCAATGGTAAATTTATCTTGGGAAAAGTATGGATGAGTGATCAATAGAGACCCCGAGACAGCCAAGGAATCAGCCCTGGTATTTCTTTCCCTTGGCATGGCTTCAATTTAAAAGGCATCAAGGAACTCAATGGAATCCCAAACCAGATTCCTGTAATGTTTCAACCTTCTATTCTTCACTTGAAAAAGATCTATGACCTGTTTTACAATCAGCTATGCATCTCCATGAGAAAGGATATTCTTGATGCCCATCTCTTTTTCCATGTTTAAACCGATGATGAGAGCCTCATACTCAGTTGTACTATTTGTGTTTTTGAATTGGAGCTTGAAGGAGAAAGGATGAATTTTCCCTTTAGGAGAAATAAGCACCACACCAGCTCTAGAACTAGCCGAGGAGAATATCCCATCAAATTCCAATATCCAAATGCCATTAGGATCAAGAAGCAATACCTTAGGATGGTTAGCCTCATATTGTGACATGATCATGTAGTTACCATGACCAATGTCCTCATAAAGTATTTGTGCCTTTGGGTCATTTGTTTTTTGCATGGTATATTTAGTTTGTTTCTCAGGAAGTATCTTCTTTATTTTCCCATTCACTAGAATAAGAGCATGTGATGAGTCTATCATGATTTCTTCTCCAACATATTTGCAAAAATTTCTACTCAGCAGCATGTCGTAGGAAGGGGGATTATCAACTACCAAAATGGTGGCTAAAACTCTCTTCTCTGGAAAAGTATCAAAGGCTACTTATGCATCCTTGATCCTTCCAACCAAT
Organism: Taxus chinensis; assembly: GCA_019776745.2. Classification (NCBI taxonomy): domain Eukaryota; kingdom Viridiplantae; phylum Streptophyta; class Pinopsida; order Cupressales; family Taxaceae; genus Taxus; species Taxus chinensis. The sequence goes on from CM034151.1 coordinate 380,767,248, forward strand.
GACACTTATCTAATTTCCATTGAGTAACATGAACCAAAAGTTCAGGTTAGGGTTAAGCCTAGGGCATGAGCTACCTTAGCAGAAACCACATTATCTAAAGCACCATAATCAATAACACAATTATTGAGTTTTTGGTCATCTATGAGGAGAGTGACATAAAATGGTTTGATCTTCTCATAAGATGAAGTGAATGTTGCCACAAGGCTTAGTTGAGATGAATGAGAAGGAGTGGGCAAGAGAACTTTAGAACTAGGGGATGAAGGCTTGGATTTGGAGTTTACAAAGTCTACCATCTTAGAAAAGGCCTTGGGATGGGTTTGGTAGAATTCAGCTTCTGAGATCTGGATATTAGTTTTCTTGAGATGGTTAATAATGTCAAAATAACTAGAGGTAGATGGAGAATTATTGATAAGAGTAGATGAAAATATTGACTTATCAACTCTATCATTTGAAGGGCAAAAAGTTTTAGGAGTAGAAATAGAGGAGGAAGGAACAACAGAATCTACCTTGGGTGTGGAAGAATTTGGAATAGGAGCTTCTATTCTTGTAATCACTGGAATGGCTATAGGAGGCTCCTTATATCTTTTAGTAGGCTGCACCACTTTCTCTTTCTTGTTGGCTTGCTCATGAGTCATGATAGCATATGATTCATTAGTCATCTCTGTAACTATTTCTTCATAATCATCCTCTTCATCTATACCTTCAGTGGTGAGAAAAATGGACATGAGATTCACTCAACTATTCTAATTCTTCATCAGCTTCCTCTTCATGTTCTTTATAGATTTCATTCTCCTCCTTGTCATTAGGCTCCAACACTTCACATGTTGTATTGATTGGAACTTTGACAAGTGGGCCTTCAATTACCAATTTGGTCTGAGGAGATGGCAACTGATTCTTGGGCTGAAAATTCTTCCTAGGAACATCTTAATAAGGAGCATGCTAGGATAACTACTTCTTAAGAGCAATGAGATCATTAGCAAGTTTCTGTACTAACTGATCTACACTAGCTCTAGGATAAGATGTGGAAGAAGGAGATGCTTTAGATTTGGATGATTCTCTCCTTAGCTTGCCAGACATGATCATATCATCTTCAACACTGACAAACAATATCTTATCACCATCTAAAGTGGTAAGATTATCTCTTCTAAGTGCATAGCTCACTTCAGGTAGATGGGCATTAAAGAAGAAAAATTTCTGAATCTGATCCACTAGGTATGTGTTTTGTGGGATCTTGTTAACCAGCCTATTGAATTTTGCCATAAATTACCTCATCGGCTCATGTGACTCTTTCTTGATTTTAGAAATCTAGGCCAAGAAGGAATGTACATCCTTAGCAAGTTTGAAACACTGCTCAAATTGCGTCGTCATGGTGTTTCAATTGGTGATGGATCTAGTAGGGAGATGATAAAACCAATCAGCAACATTATCTTGCTATATCTCTACAAAAATTCTAATAGAGATCCTCATGTTCAACTTTGGGAACACCAAAAGAAACAATGAAGGCTGCAATATGCTCATCTAGATGAACCTTCCCATCACCTCTGAATTTAGGGAAATTCTTTCTATTTCCTTTAGGCAATTCATGCAATGGCTGTGGAAGAGCAAGAGGCCCAACCCCTTGGCACCAAGGTAGAGGATTTTACATCCTTGGAAAGATTTTTTTGGAGAGGAACTGAAATAACAGTGAGAATCAAAGCATGAGAATTAATATTGATTTGATCTTGAGGGATGTCACTCCAAGAAGTTTTGTCTCTAACAGGAGGAGTGCTTGCATATCTTATTCCTCTTCTTTTTCTTAATGAAGGGAGAGAGAAACCTTGATGATCCAGAATTTGGAAATGAGGGTCTTCTTCCCCAAGGGTTCTTCTCCCTGAGTGTATATTGGAGTCACCAAATCAAAGATGATCAAGAAGTTGTTATTCAAAAACTGGAATCCATTTCCAATGAATTCCCCAACAAAGTCACCAAAAATTGTTGGGTGTTAGAATGGAACAAGGCTAGGAACCATAGTCAGGAGACAAACGTGTCCCTCCTCTTTAAAGGGAGAGGTTCCCTAATTGAAATCTGGAAAAACAAATGTACAAATCTACAACTATCAATGTTTGGATCCTGGTATCCTAGATTGTTTTCATACTCAAGATTATCAATCAAAAGGAATGGAAGAATAAAGAGATGGGAGAAGGAAGAAAATAACAATGCTTTTGGGAAATATAGATAGCAAAGTATCTCCCTACTCACATTGAATAAAGAAAATATAGAAAAGGATCAAGTACTTCACCACTGATGTAAATCTATAGAAAAAAATTTCTAAAGATTACACAGACCAAAACACAAAGTTTCTATTAAACGCAAAAAAATGATCCATTGAACCAGGTAGATACAGAGAGAGATAATAGAGGAAATAAGATAGAAATAACTTCTGTATTGAATTACTTCAAAATTTACAACCTTCCCTAAAAACTATCCCCTTGTTTCCATGGTCAAAACCATGTTTTTATAACAATTCGTATACATCCATGCTTTGTCCCTAAGAAAGAATATTCGAAAGGAATAATGTTTGTTGCAAATATGCTTTTGGAAAGTGACATGAAACAAACACTGTCATGAAAACTAGAGGTTCAAAAAGGTGAATATTTCAGGTGTTCAAGCATGATTACTTTAGCAAGGGACATCTCATGATTTTATTCTTTATGTGGTCCTTCCATTTCCACATTTTAACCACTTTCATAGCACTCAAGTGCTTACTAGTAAGTTTTCCTCCTTTTTATCGCGTATGCTCGATAAACTCCATTTTCTGATGATCAAACTTTACATCCCTTTAAACTTATCAATTTGGCTCCACAATAAACCAAAAATTCATCTCATGGAGAAATGAAAATGATACAGAGAAAAAGAATAAAGAATGATCCATTTTTGTGTTTTGTAGAGCTTTGGTTTGTTAATGGCATTAAAACCCAGATGAGTGATTTTGGCTATCTTTTCCCCCTTTCACCTTCAAATTTAGACCCTACATGTGGCAAGCTCCAAGCAACGATGGCCCTGGGGGAGAAATCTACATTTCCTGACATTTGGGAGAAAAAGTGTGATTTCTCATTTTTCTCCACCGCTCCATAGGCCCACCAAAGTCTGAACATGTGGCGCCATCTGAGTGGCTGAGGAAATGTGGTTCAAATATGCCATTTAAACAGTTTTAAACAAAAATCTCAAATTCTCAAAAACCTTTGCCAGCACGCTTTGAATTTTCAACATGAACACATGGCACACCATGATTGGAAAATGGGTCATGGCTCAATTTGTAACATTTCACCCCTTTGGTGAAAAAGGCTCAAATTATCAATTTCCTCCGCAGGCCTACTGTTTAGATTTCATTCTTCAACATGTGGCATCACCTGATTGGTTGTGGGGATGTTCTTCACTTGTTATTTGTTTTGAAAAGGGGAAAAATTCCAACCTTTCCCCCAAAATTCCATGCCTCCTCCATTGAATTTTCAACATAGGCCATGTGTCCCTTTTTGATTCGTTGTGGGCTTCAACTCAGAATTTATCCCTTTCGCATGGGTGGGGCCGCAGGTAAATTTATAACTTTTCTCCCTTCCATTGTAATGCCTTAGAGAATAAAATGGATCCATCACCCCAAAATTCCACCAAAACTACTCCATCTAATCAAGGACCAGTGGGTATGCGGGTCAAATATGACATTTTCTCCAAAATCACCAAAAGTGATAAGTTCAAAAAGAAAACTGTCTGGCCGCATCCAATGAGAATAAAAAATGTAGATTGATCTTCTAGGAAATAATTTGATGGGGAAAATAATGTAGGAAGTTACAAGAAATGGGAAAACACCATTTTTCTCTCGATGAAGAATTTATTTCTCTGCAAAAGGTTAAAAACAAAAGATGCAAGGTCCCAAGCATTCCAAACGCATAATAGAAGAACTAAAATAATTTCCCATCCATTGAAAAAAGGTAAAACATTTTAACAATAGCAGACTGAGGAAATTTTCATTAAAAACATCGTGGGAAATGAAAACGAGCATCTGAGGAGTTGAAAACATGAATTTCTTCTATGGAAGGGCTATAATTTTCACGAAATCATATTCAAAAGGGTTGGGAAAATTGAGAGGACAACACCATGTGGAAGGAAAAAGGTCACTAATCGATGGTGAATCATTGAAAGATGTTGTCCAAATCCTCATCTATTTTGGCATTGATTTATTTATTTTATTAATATTCAAACTATGGCCAACTCTATTTTTCGGTTCATGGTCTAAAGTCTTGGTGCCCCATGTTTAATAGACACAATCAAGTATAAAAATATATGAATTTTCAATAAAAATAATGGGGGACAAGGATGGATAAAATGGATAATTAAAGGAGGAGGAAATGTGAAAGGAAGATCATTACAAGAGATGTGTTGAGTTGAAAAGAAGAGAGAAATAACTCAAATTCAAGAAAACTGAAATGGTGAATTACTAAAGAGGAAGGAAGAGAAAACTCAAACATGATAATGGGTAATTTATGAAGAATAAGGAAGAGAAAAATCAAGAAACACTAGGAGTGAGTGGAGAGAGTAATATTTGTAAGTGTGTTTTTGAAAACTGTCATAGAAATTGAGTATGTGAAATGTAATAAGAGCAACCAACAAAAGGAATGAAGTGTGTATTGGTGTGATTAGAATGAGTTGAGAAAGTAAGCTTATGGAACACTAAAAGATACAAAAATAAAGCACAAGAAAACATTACAAAGGTTATTTAAATTACTATCATCCATTGAAGAAGGAAGTGAACAATGATCCAAAGTAGAGAAGACTTTATGTAGAACAGATCAAATTTCTAAATGCAAAAAAAAATATTCATCATCCATTGAAGAAGAAACATCCTAATGGTGAAATTTTGAAGTAGATATTTTTTTCTCTTGTTGATTAGGTGCTTGACATTGGGGATTGGTGTCTCCAATGAATTTGTACTCACAAATTTGCTGAATTGGTGTTTAATGTTGGGGATTGGTGTCTCTAGTAGGTTGGTTCCTACAAAAATTTGTATAGCGATTAATTTTTTGACTGGATTTGGATAGTCAATACAAGCAGTTTTTTCTATAAGGTTTTCTTCTAAAATGGTTTCCACATAAATCATGTGTTTCATAATGGCTGGATATTGTATGATTGATGTCATTTTGAATGTTAATGTTTTAAATAAGTAAAAAATTATAGTATATTGATTCACCCCACTCATCATAAGTGTGTGTTTTTCACTTACATCATAAAGTGGGGGTAATGAGACATCATTTAATTTCCTATATCACTTTACGGGGGGTTTTAGGACCTATTAGGTAATTTAAAAATGGATACATATTGGCTTCTGGAGTGATAGAACCTATTTTCAAGTAATCTTCATGGTGGAAAGCAAAAATGACCGCTCTCCTAACACTCTTTTTCTAGTGCCAAGATGATCAAATATTTAGTATAGTTATAGGATGCTCAAATCCTTAGAAGATATGTTGGTTTAGGAACTGACACTCCCGATCTCTCCTTCAATATCCAAGTTTCAAAGTTTCATATATCTCCTTAGCAAGTCCATATCCTATATCTCCTTTGTGACAACAAAAATCACCCCACATGAATAAAAATTCTGATCCATGGTTCTCCATGTTATGTTTCTTACTATCATCACGTTCTAGCTATAACTTCTTTTTCCCACTTTAGGCACACTCTGATGGGTGTCGTTATTCCCTTCATTTAATCAACTTTCTGTTAATGTTGTATTCAAACCAGGGGTGTGTCTAAAGCTATATGAAACAAGAGGAATCTTATCTATCTAGTAATTGATTGTAGGTATTCTGTATTTTTTGGGGGATCTTTTCAATGTCTTAAGGACTTCTTTGTTAAAAACCTTATTAGAATCAAACTATGAAAACCTGCTGGAAGTAAACACACTTTACAAAAATGAATTGCTGGAAATAAACACACTTTTGCAGAAAGGAATTGCTGGAAATAAACAAACATTACATAAATTAACACACAGTTGAGAATTCTTGGAAAATGATTGCAAAGAAATAAGAACTTAATCTAGAACACCTGCAGGGACAAGTCTATAATAGATTTCAACTTAAGGAATTGAAAGCGATACATAATTAACACATCTAAACTATTTTATTTAAAAATATAAATACCAATAAAAATGATGATCCTGGTTCGTCGAGGAGTGGGCCCTTGCTCCGCCTTGAAACAAGATTGAATAACTTAATTTTCTTTCAAAACAAAAATGTCTATTTTATTGATAAAACATTATATATTACAAAAAAATGTGTTGTATCTATGCATATCAATCTATATCTATATCTCTCTATCTGTTCTATATCTATATTCCTATATATATAATCTATCTATAGATTTGTATGTATATACTTCTTCTAGGGGTGCATTTATGGCTGTAACTGTTCCACTGATATGATGGAACTGAATTGTGCCCAGAATAGATGCTAAATTGGAATGTGGTTGGACATACAACTGTGTGATAATTATCCTAGATCTACAAGTATGGAGAGTCAAAAGTCTTCTAATCTTCTCATGATTGATAGGATCATTGATTTGAAAAATCACTCGATGTTTGGAATGGATTATTATTGGTTCTAGAACTTTAGAAGAGTTCTAGAACTAAAGGAAATCATTCCAAGTTTAGTCGAGAGATTTCTGGAGCTATCTGCAGGAGTTCTGGAACTAATTCTGATAATTTTGGAACTAAGTCCGAAAGTTCTGGAACTAAGTGACAAAGCTTGTGACTATGTAATGGAGTTCTGAAACTAAGTCTGTTAGTTCCATAACTAAGTTGTATTGATTCTAATGCTTCCAAAAACATGTTGACCACTTCATACATCATTATTCCATCTGATTGTGACCTGCTTTATTACAAAACTGAGTTTCCAAAACACTTTTTTAGGAATTACAGAGCTTTTAAACATTAGAATCATAATCAACAAAATATGAACAATTACATCCTAACTCATATCAGATCAAACAAAAGTTACAAAATGCATTCAAACTTAATCAAAAGGAGATTAAGATGAGATCATTTATTGTACATTTAATGGGCATATTATGGCCTCATCACACTCTTCTTATATCCTTTATACTACTTGAATTTCATCCAGATAGTGTAAAAGTGGGGAAAATGTAGTCACTAAAATATGAAATCATTACTATTACATTATTCCTTTAGAATTTTGTTATATACATGCTTTCTAAGTATGAAAATTAGGCACCAATGACACCTCTTTGGTCCTTATCTTACTTTGATTGGTTCTTCTTGCATCTTCTATCTGACATTTCCATATTTTTGGTTGATTCTATTGGCATATGAGTGTTTGATGAGTTTTCATTGATGTAAAAGGATCATTAATTAAAAATGAGGATGAAATAGTGTAAGAGGAAGTATGTAGATAGGGTTACATGGTAGAACAAGGCATAACATGAGTTCATGGTGTCATGGTGGAGATCACCTGATTAATACTTAGCTTCTTGAGGTAGCTAGTGGCTTATAGAGGCATTATGGTGATATGATAGCATATCAGGATGATGTATTAGATGTTTTAGTCCATGTGTGATGAGATTATACAATTATCATGATAGACACAAGGGTGCATGAGTGGCATTATTTTTCTTGGTCTAGTAGGCCTAATCCTTAGGTTTAGTCAATAGAATGAATTGGTGTGATGGATTGAATCCATGAGGAAGATAAAGAATCATGGTTAAGGAATGGAAGTATTAAGAGAGTGAGTTAAGAATATATTGAGGCTTGGAAAGCACAAAAAAAGGTTGAAACAATCTCAACTAGGCTTAATTCAAAGACCTAGTGCAAGTATGACATGGAATATGAGGAAAACCAAGCTAAGGTAGAGTATTACAAGCATGAAGAGTGTATTATGACATTGTAGAGAGGTTGTGGAAGATGTTATAGGTAATAGTTTAGATGGTACATGCATGATTAAGGTATTTTGGAGGCATATTCTTGAGGAAAAACTAGGTGAGCATGATAAGTTCAAGGAGGTTGATGAGTTTTAGACAAGTGTAAAGCTAAATGAGTCTTTAAACATGTGAAGGAGGTTTTCCTAGTGTTGTGGACAAATCTTCGGGTAGAAATTCAAAGGGAGAAGTAAGAAAATGAATTTTTGGATCTATTGAGTTCCTAAGTGGGAAAAACCAAACTCGATGGTGAACTTCATTTGCTCGCCTAAACATGTGAGGTTTTCATGGGACCCTGAGGATTTCAGGGATGATGGTACATAGAGTTAAGAATCCAAAACAAGAAGAATGGGAGGAAATGAACATCATAGATTTATGAACAATCCTTAAGAAGGAAAATAGGTTCCAAACCCTCCTAAAACCATCCTTTGAAAGTGATGGACAGGAACTAAATAATTTTTCATAAAATGGCTTAGGAAATGTGATTTTATGACTTGGTCTTGTAGAGGATTATTCCTTCTTCATTATGGTGGTGGTTTCATTCTCTAGGTCAACTGGTAAGGCATAAAAAATATATTTGTTTTGTAATAATTTACTCGTATATTCATATATAAAATGTTTCATGGTTAAAATCATGATTTGGAAGAAATACTAGATTGTTCCCCAAAATTCCATGTGAAGTTTCAAGTGGTTTACTTGCATAATTTTGGGTACAACAAGGAAACCAAGATGGCCTACTGCTCAAGGGATAAAAAATCCAAAACCATTCATGTTAGCTTGAAAGGATGAGGATGTAAAGGCATTATGTTGAAGAAAATTTGATCATGAATAGATGATATAGGCCTAATATGACATGTTTGATCTGATAACTTAATATGGTGAAGTGATTTCAATTCCAAGTTATAATGGTCAAATGTTTCCTAGTTTGTGTGTTAAGAATGTTTGAGAAATGGAATTCAAAACATAAAATTCTCTACATAACCCATGAATATGAGTTATTTAATATAAACTATAGGTCCCTAGTGAAGTCTTCAAGGATTTTTTGGCTTGAAATTGAAGTTTTGTGTGTTGGAAGCCTCTAGGACAAAACTAGTTTTTGGTGTCATGAAACCTAGTATAAGTAGTCTCTGAAATGCAAGGTTATTTTAGCTATATACCTTGAAATGATAAATTTCATGGACATGATTATTTGTACAAAGAATAAATATTTCCATAAAGTTTCCATATGAGCTATGATCAGGTGTTTTGATGGGTGAACTAACTAATTTTTTGAAGACTGATTTTCTATGTTTACAAACCCTTTAGGACATTGTTCAAATCAATGGTTATTGGTGAGAATGAATATGGCTGAGTTGATCCCATTATTTTAATTTGAACCATAAGTCCCTAACATCATCCTCCAAACATTAATAATCTTTTAAATTTCATACATTGGTGGTGATAAAGCATTCTTCATACTGGTTTTTGAGCTTCCGTGAATGTGTGCATACCCAACTGAGAAAAAGAGATGAAATGAATTTTTGTGACCTGAAATGCAACCCTCTAAGTATATTATTATGTTATTTACATCCTAACAATTTTTCATTCCCATTTCCATTTCATTATTTGAATATTATAGTGAGATCTTGCACCTTATTTGAAGATTGTGTTTTTGAGGACCTTACACCTAGTAGAGCATGTGAGATCAAATGTAGACTTGAGGGGAAAATGGTGAGATGAAAAGGTTTTCAAAGGCATAGAATACAAGGAGAGATATTTATTAACATGATCAAATATTCATAACACTTGTTGCATGTCTATGTTTTCTAGAAGACAAACAAGGGTACATTGAGAAGAAGAAGATAAAAGGAATCAACCAGTACATAAGAAGGTGTCAAATGTCAGGTTATAAGAATAATATCTTTAGTAGGTATAGAAGAGCAATGAGTTAGGATATTTTTTCTAGTTCCTCATAGTGTTGATAAGTATCATGACAGTTCATGATAGGTATGGACATGTAACTGACTTCTGAAAATGTAATAATTGTTATATGATCCTTTTTAGGTGATGTCATCCAAGCCTTTAGTATGAGTTGGAGGGGTTATAATTTTAAGTGTAAAAGGTGTACTTTATGTTATGATCATGTATAATAATAGCTATGTGTGCTAGTAAAATTTTTTTTTGATGACTACATTTTTCGAGAAAAATTAGGACATGAAAAGGAGGTGAATCAAGGAGCATAAGGATTATGTATAGAGACTACATCAAGATAAGTATGAGATAATGAGAATGATGAAGTTATAGAAGAGAAATATTATTTTATCTTTGTGTGAATGAGAAACAAATATGTGTGAGTGAAAGATGAATTAAATACTATATTTGTAGTAATATGAGCATATGAGAAAAGAGGTGAATGAGGGTGAGTGAACAAGGAAGATGAAGATATAGAAGTTGAATAAGAGGTCACAATTTTTTGATTAAAGAAACTAGATGAAGGTGATCAAAATTTTGTGAAGTCTAAGTAGGTGCTTAGAAAAGTAGTTATTTTGTGCTTCCATGCAAGTAGGAGCTTGCAAAAGGTCAAGTGGGTGCTTGACTGAATTGTTGAAAGTTGGTGCTTGCAAAAATTGTTGGAGTTGGTGCTTCAAGTTGAGTGGATGCTTAACAAGTTAAAATATTTTTAATCTATTATGGGACAATTTTCCACCACAGTGCATTGATTTCAGTGGCTTTTTCTATATTTAAAGGTTTCCCGCATTAATCTCTATCTTCATGTGTGCTTTCTTGATATTTGGTTATGTTTAAGTATCATTGTTTCCTCATGGTAAAGGTTGTTTAAGATTGAATGAATTGCTAAAGTTTAAAATTGTTCAAGGTTTGAAGAAGCATTGATTCACCCCTCCCCTCTAAGTGATTATGTTTTCCAAAAATTGGTATCAGAGAAAAGTCCTTCTGGAGAAATTTTAACATCTTGAAGGAGATCCTCTTGAAGCAAAAGCATGGGTAACCTATCAAAAGTAGTTTTGAAAAGGGATTTTGAGATTTCTGAGTCCCTAATTGATGGATTGAAAAAGGACATCAAGTTTATGGAATTTAATCATGGTCAAGCCCTCAAAGATATGGAATTTTAAGTTTAAGGTGTTCCAAAATCCCTAAAAGAAAAAATAAGATGCTTTCCTTAGATATGAAGAATAATTAAGAACTTTGAAATTTTAACTAGAAGAAGCAAAAATCATATTGAATATGTATCGAAATTTGGAGAAGAGCACTAAGATTCTTGATGGAATTTTGGAAGTTCAAAGAGAAATAGATGAAAAGGTTGGTCCAAGTAGTCAAGCAGACATGAAGAACGTTAAGGAGAAAAATTCAAGAATGTCTAGCTCAACTAGGAAACCTGATGCATCAAGGTATGAAATATATTTTAATAACTATTATTATACTTGTAATGATTTTGGACATAGAGATAAGGATTGTAGAAATATTTTCAAATATGATCATCCATGGAGAGATATCGGAAATGATAAATCAAGGAATATCACATGTCACAATTGTCAAGAGAAGGGTTACACTGCTATTTATTGTCTCTATGAATCATATAGTCAAATTTGGAGAAATGGAAGTCCTAGAGGTGAGAATTCAATTTTGTGTTATAGTTTCAAGAAGGTTAGACATTTTCCTAGGAAGTTTCATAGTCATAATACTACTAATTTTTTTTGGAATCTCAGTTCACATAAATCTAGAAGAAAAAAAGGTGTTATATGTTACAAATATCCTAGACTTGGATATTTTGCAAAACATTTATATCAAAATGAATATCCTAGGTACAACATAAGGCTTCATGAATTCAAAGGGAAAGGTAATAAGGTGTTTAAACTAAATACTAATCCTAAGAGTGAGTACAAGTGAGGCATGTCTAAGACAGCCATAGAAAACAAGGTAGATGAGCATGGGAAAAATTTAAAGGAAACTGATACTAGGTCTGAAGAGGAAAAGCATGATAAGAAGACATTGTGTGCAGATGAAAGAAAGAAGAAGGAATAAAAAATAGTCATAGGAGAACCTAGCTCAAGCTTGATATCAAAAAGTGTTGATAAATCTAAGAAGGAAGAATACAAGCATAATGCAATTCATGAAGATCCCTTAGTCATAACCAAGAGAAAGAAAGTAGATGAAGTGTATAATGTATGTTTTTCAGGACTTTGTTGGTGAGAAAAACATTCGGGTAAAAAAATCAAGTGTCTCCACCAATGTTCATGGGGCATAGCCCCTTTAAATTGAATGGCACATCTCCCATTATTAAAAGTAGACTAATCCTAATCCTATGTAAATTTGGTGGGTGGAAAAATTGTTCAGGGATCACACAGGGACACTCCACTGAATCTGTATCAAAGTGCTTGTATGAGGGTATAAGGGAGGAAATTACAACAATAAAGGTAAGGAGCTGGAAATTATTCCAAGAAGATTACTATCATGAGTCGATTATAGATCTCACACCCAGTATCCGGAGTAGTTTAACCTTTAATATAGAGGAAAGCACAATGAAGCTAGCGGGACCATTGAATTAAGACACGAGGTTTTTAAATTCATCTATTGAAGACATAAAGTTCCTCTCCAATTCCATATAGGATCAATTATGCTTGCAAAGTGCATGAAAGAGAGAAATAGAGGGAAAAAAAGAAAGGGAAATAGAAGAAGTGTATCTTTTATCCCATGAGTAGTGATGAATACAAAGCTTCAACCAAGCTATCACAATGCTACATAGTAAGATTTCTTCCAAAATTTGGAATCCCTTGGAATGGAGAGGCCATCCCAATTTATAGCAATTTGAATTTTCCTTTCACCTCCCTCACATGAATCTTCATTTCCATATTCCACTCGCAACCTTTCGTGTTCCATGAAATAAGTATTTCTCTTATAATTTTGAGAAAATACTTTTTACAAATTTAAAATAGGTCACTTAAGTGAATATGATGAAATACAAAAATGACACATAACCAGGAATTAGAATGGAGAGATAGAGAAGAGAGGGAAAGAGAGGAAGAAGGAAGGAATGAAGGGAAAACAAACCTCATGACAAAATGCTTTGAATGCCTTGATGAAGTCATGAACTTTGAGAAAATATTTCTGCCACTGGTAATCTTCTAAACTGATGACGATTGCTCTCTTGAATATATTTGAATCATTTTCCCAATCTAGTGATGATCACAAAATCCTAGACCGTATAATGAGTGTTCAAAAAAAAAATTTGAGGTTTACCACTACAAGCTCTAGATGAAAACATACAATGCCCACGACGACCCTCCTTGAAACTTGGTTGATGAACTCCTTAACTCATTGAAATTGTTTTGATCATCTCTCTTTGAATCACCTGACTCCTTAAGTGACAAATATGAATTCACATGATGTGCCTTGTGATGCCCTACTTTGTAATATGAGATGATCATTCCAAACCACGAAAAACCGGGCATCTCTTCGTGATTGATTACACCTGAGAAACTAGACCAACCTGTGCACTTGAAATTCAAGTTTCCTTGACACTTACTATATTTGGAAGGGACAATATACTATCTTTATTAAGTGTCAAATTTTTCCTTTCTGTACCCCAAATGGTGATATCGATCGGAATGATTATCCCTCAATGTCCCATTGTGCCAAACTTGTCTTTTGAGAATAACCTACTATTTTTAGTAAGTACACATGGGGCAACTTACTATTTTTAGTAAGTGTCATAGTCATCTTTTCCCAACCTCAACTGACTACGGCAGCTTGAATTATTTATTCTTGCGATGTTTCTCTCACCTTTTAGACCAAGTAGCTATTTATAGTAAGGGCTTGTGGAACCACTTACTATTTTTAGTAAGTGTCAATTACGAGCCAAGATGACCTTTTTGATGACTTTACCTGTAATACTCCCTTTGTGTTCACCACCTTCTTTGTAGCCTCTTCAAATGGTGGCTTACCCAAAGTAACATATCCCTATCTAGTAAGGCATGTTATTTTTTAGTAAGTGCACCACATATGTCATATTGCAACAAAATAGGTCTTGAAACTCTGAGTTTTATTCTGGGGTTCTATGCTTCAAATTTTGGGAAATTACTATGTCTGAACAAGTTGTAAAATGATATTTTCATTGGTAGGGGAAAAAATACTAACAAAATATACAGCCCTCCATATCACTAAAAAATAGGGACTTCATGGCATGAAAAATAGTTTACGTGAAACTATATTTTTTTAATGATCATTTCCTCCAATTTTCACACGAATTCACCCACTGGAACCCTAAGAAGTGAAGAGGTAGCTCGTTTCCTTTTTCATAGTTTTTCTTCATGTGACAAGGTGAAAATATGATGAAAAATATGTAACACCTTGTCAAACTGTGATATCCCTAATTTTCATTGCAAGCGTTGACATGTGATTTTCAGGACAAATGTATGCTTCGTGGTTGTTGAAAAATCATGCTTTCCATGGATAAATAATTTCTACTCCTTGATTGTAGGGTTGATATGTTGTTGCTTAAAATAATCTATTTCACTTCTTATGAGTAAGCTACAATCTAGTTTTAAGAGTTGCAAATTTATCTCTCGTATTGGCTCATCCTTGGATCAATTCCATTGATCCAAGGTATGTTTTAAATCTTTTTATCTAAACTGACATTCATTGATTAAGATACTTAACGAACTAAACTTGTGTTTGTTACAAATTCTTTACTATCTTGAAAGACCATGCATGCATTATGTTTTGTGTTGTGCTCAGTTGTTCTTGATTGACCCTTACATGGCACTTAATGGCATTAAGGGAAATGGATACCTACTTCAGGATTCTTGAAAAAAAAATATTATAAACGTATCCTATATCTAATAAGGTCTATCCTAATGGGATTCCAAACTCAGGTAAATTTTCCTAACTCTTTCTACACCACTATATATGGGATGACATCCTAACCTAAGTTACTAATACTAAGTTAGTATATAGGGAAATAACCTAAGGGATGCTAAGTTATTTCTAACCTATTGCCTAATACTATTTGGTTGAGCTATGTCCTAACCTAAAGTGGCAATCTATTTGATTGAAAGTTATATCCTAAGGTTATACTTTTAAACTAACCTAAGATCTAACCTACGCAAATTGTATCTATCCTAAACTAATGGGTATGAAAGGGGAACCTATGGGTTGATTGGGAAGTGGGAGCTAAGTGGAGGTTCCTAAGCTTTTAATGATGTTTGATTTTGATGTTGATTTGGTTTTAATGCCTGTAAGTACTGCCAGTTTGGCAGGGGCTAGTGAAATTTGGAGGAACCTACATGGAAGCATCACTAAGTTTAGAAATGCATGTGGAAGTTCAATGTGGTCTCGCAAACTTTGGATGGTGGTGGAAAAGAGAGAGAAGTGGAAATATGTAAATTAATTTCATTAATTCACCTCGGTTCTATCAAGAAAATTTTCTTGGAATGCATGTTGGCAGATTTTTTTGGGGTTGTTTTGTTTTGCATGCTTCTTGATTTTTTCTCTACATGGAGCTAGCTAGTTTTTCAAACCAGTAGTTTGATCTCCACTTAGTGGCTATTTTTGAATTCTTTGATCTATTTTTGGTTTTAGGAATGTATAAGAGGCATTGTGGAAAAATATTACGGTTGTTTGATCTTCCTTGGAGAAGAAGAGGTGTTGGAAACTCAAATGGAAGTCTTCTTCGAATTAACAGAAGCACTATTAGGCATGACATGCTCTACCCATTAAGATTTCTTGCTTTCTTCTAAATGGTTCATTAAAACAATTTTGATCACTAGAAATGTATATCTACATGATGTATCTAGTTATTTACTTGCATGCATTCATGAAATATATGTGGGTTTTGCAATGTGAATCCTTTGTTGTTAATGGCAGTTTTTGGGAACTTTCTCTGTACTAGTTGTTAGAGGTTTTCATGCGAATTTGTATTGAAACTTTGTGAACTATACTTACAGCTCTAAAATTTACATTTGAAGCTTTGTAGATTGTATTCAAAGATTTGTTTTTAGCATTTGAGACTAATGGTGAGTGAATTGGCTTGTTGCTTGTTGGTTCTAAATCTCTGTTTAGTCTTGTGTTTTGTGAGCTTGAAGTAGAGCTCCATAGTTATTCTAAGCTTATATTGAAGCTTTGGGATTTGTTATGTTTTTTTATTGGGACCTTGTGTTTTTTTTTTATTGTGTTGGAGCTAAGTTTAATTCTGAACCTTGGTTGAATCTTCGTACTCCACAAATGTACTCATATATAGTTCTTATGAATACCAAACTTGTTGTCGTGTGATTGAGTTTTGTTCTGTACTTGTGTTCTGAACTAGAATTTTATTCTCATTTAAGGATTTGAGAATACTAGATCTCATATTAGAGCATTGGTGATTTGAATTTGAGCTCGTATTTAGGGCTTCGTGTTTCTCTTAGGCTCATGTTTGATCTTATGTTTTTCTGAGTCGGTATTCGAGCCTTGTAAAGTCTAAACTTATGATTGCAGCTCATAATCAGCACTATACAGGTATTCTATGATTGCGTATTCTAGATTTATGTTGGAATAAAAGTGATTACCTATATTTTGAGTTAGGTTTGGTTGGTTTTTGGTTTTGAAAAGCTTTATTTTCTTTGTAGATTGTTCGCTCGATAGGAGCTTGAGAGTTTAGTTTTGGTTTGAAGCTGATCTGGTAATCTCCTTCATGCCGCTCCTTGAGTGTGAATGGTTTTTATGCTTCTTCCCCTTTGGACTGTATAACCTTCTTGAACTAGACAGGGAGAGAGAAATTGAAGTTTAACCTATCCTTCTCTGTTCTGAACGAACCCGTATCGTGTAAAAAGCTTGACTATTTTTAATATTATGAGGGGATGGGAATTATGTCCTATAATGGGTCTGTTTGTTCCTTCGATCATGGTAAAAGTCAAATAAACATTGATGTTATGGGAAGTAGTATTACTCTCTTTGGACCTTCTTAATTATTTTATTGGGTTTTGTTGGAAGTTGAATTTAAATCTAGAATACTGAATCTTGTTTAAAGTATATATATGTATAATATCTCTGTTCGGATAATTTTGTATATATGTTCTTTTTTGGGACATGAACTTCATACTTCTTATATCAAGCTGTTAAAGCCATGTAATAAGAATTCATTTCTTGGGTTCGCAATTCCTTCTGCACTTTTATATCTTCTCTGGTTGTAGACTTTTATTCCTTGAGGGGATCATAGAATGAACCTCTGGGATTTAAAAATAAAAATGAATATAAAAGTGTAACTCATAACTCATAAATTTTTTATGAGTTATGTTGTAACTAACCTCTTTGCTGCTTGGAAAAGATAAAAGTGTACTTCTATCTTTATGGGTTTATGAAATAGTTGAATGACAAGACTTGTTGACTGTTTACAGTGCTTGATAGGATCAATTAGGTCTTTTGATATAATTCTAATGTTGTAGATTATAATAGGTTCTTTTCTTAAAAGTAAATTTAGACTTTCTTAATTATACTTCTTTCTAGTTGTTATTACTTATGATTATTTACATGATGTATATTGATTGTTTCATTAAAGCAGAGTTGTTTTGTGAAACAATTAGTGGAATGCACTTTACTTTAATGCTTAGTGCTTATCATGCTCAGTTAATTGAACTGACCCGTGCTAGCAATTTTTTAGATGGACATCGTAAGTGATAAAAGAAGACAAGAACTTTCATGTTGTATTGGCTTATTTAATTATGGATCTTATGTAAAGAGTTTTGATTCATTCTTGAGTTGTATTGAAAAAGAATTGTTATACAATATGCCTGAAATGCATAGTCTTGTAAATGTATAAATTTATAATAATGAATTGAAAGTTGGAAGATTTATTTGTATTGGTTGTGTAAATTATCTTGTGTTTATGAAAAAGATGGAAATCCTATCTTGATGATATTCTTCATATCTATTATATGCTTAATTTGGATAAAGTCGATAAGTTAGATAAAGGGAATTAGTTTAATTTCCCTTAATAAGATGCATCTTGTTAAGTTACATAAGATAACGATTTTTATCGAAACAATTCTAACATAGTATTGGAATGTATAATGAATATGCGGTAAAACTATAGAGTTTTTGAAGGATAAGAAGGGTTTGAAAAGATCTAACACTTAATCATGTAGAGGAAGACTCTTCCTCGCTCCAAGGAATGTAATCTAAAGAATGGTGATATGATATTTAATCGTTAGACTTCATTTCTTATAAAGTCTACCTCTAGTTGAACCTATTTGGTTGCTACAACTTCTTTGAATGATTAAGTTATATTTAATGGAACTTATGATATTGTTGTCCTATTTTGGTTAACTTCTTATTAAGCCAAGTAAAACAAACCTATAAAGCAATCATAAGTTAAGGAATTTCTTTAATGGCAAAATGAATTAAATTTAGAAAAGAACTTATGGAGTGTTGGATTATGGTTTAGCAGGGTTGTTGTAATTAGTGTAATAATCCAAATTAATAATGTATTAATAACCTCCTTGGGGTATGTACATCGTGATGAGGTATTTTTTGTAGGATGTTGGCACACACCAACTACAGGGTTGTACCTTTGAGAAGATATGGGTCTTCTCAAGGATACAATGTTGCAGTTGACATGTGGCAACACCCTTCTTCATTGATCATCTAGATCTACACACAAATAAGGACTTGAACTTACTTTCTCTCTAGGTCAAGTTAGTGGTATGTTTAGGATAGGTATTAGCTTTCAATGGCTCAAGGCACCTTGGCACATCCAGTTGACTTAGGTAATCCGAGTATGCCCATATACCCTAAGTCATTGTGAGTGTCTTCCTATAATAAATTATGTTTCTAACCAGGGATAGGGTTAAACCTTGGACAATTGGACTAACGGTAGTCAGTAAAGATCATTCTTGATAACAAAGGAGTGAGGTGAAGGACGTATTCTGAAATGACAAGTATGTCGTCTAGCAATAGTGACATAAATAGTATGTTGAAAATATTTGGCCAAAGTATCGCAAGCTGTTGGTTGTGCTATCCTATGTCACCTAGTTTAAAGCAACATGATATCAGATGAATATTGGTAACAAATATTTAGATATGTTCTTTAAACAAATCACTCAGTACCCAGTTTAGGGTAGGAAAACCAAGTATACGAAGTATATGATAAGTATTCAATACTTAAAGTTAACATAAATAGATTGGTAGATCACCGAGTTATGAAATAAATAGATCGGTAGATCACCGAGTTATGAAATGAATAGATCAGTGGATCATCGAGTCATTTTAGCTGCATATGGTTATCTCTTTGAGATTGATTGGCATGGAATGTGTGTTCTAAATAATACTTTAGTTAGAATAGAGAACATTATGTAAAAAAAAATTCCCTTGTTTCTAAAGTTTTAAAATGGGAATGTTACAAAATCAGTCCTCCATATACCTAAAAAATAGGGACTTCGTGGTGCAAAAACTAGTTCACGTGAAAATAGATTTTTCAACAATCATTCCCTCCAATTTTTGTGCAATTTCACCCACATGAACCATGAGGAGTGGAGAGGTAGCTCACTGATTTTTTCCACTACTGTTTCATGGTGGCTATTAATGGATCTTGATATTTTTAGGTTTGGTTTTTGTCTCTGTTCATGATGAAATAAACTCCATTGTGATAAAAAAAATTCTTCTTGTCTCACTGGTGAAATCTCTGTTTGATCCAGTTGTCGGTTTGACGGGAAATTGAACTTTGTTCTTCATGGAGCCGGAAGTGAAATTTATTCACTATGAGAATTACTTGTTGTAAATGGGAGGTTTGAAGGTTATTTTTTAATGTCCTTTGATAGTGGATAACTCAACAATAGATGGTTCTTCATTTCGTGTACTGGCTTGTAAGATATGTTTGAATCTTCGTCTCATAGCAATGATGGTTTCTGAAGAATTATTTCACTCTTCCCTTCTCTTCTTCATTCATCTATCTCTTTTGATCAATATATTATAAGAAACACATTCATATTCATGGAGTATAAGGTTTGGTTTCCATGGTGGAGCTGTTTCGGAGCAACAATGGTGGATTGAGGTGTTCTCTGCAACTTTTCTTCTAGCAGTGAGAAGCAACAAGAAACAACAAGAAGTGGCAAACAATTTAAAAAATTAAACTTTTTGAGTTTGAGTTGGGAAAATTTTCATGTCCATGAATTCCCTCACCTCAAAGGTATGTGAGGGACATCAATTTATACAGTTCTCCTCAACTTGACACATGGTGGAGATCCAACGATAGGGGATTAAAGCCAAAAAAGCATCTTTAAAACATCGAGGGGCTAAAAGCTGGTCACATGGGTGACCAGAAGTCTCCTTAAGGGCTAGGTGAATTTTTTCAACCTTGATTTCCCTAACCTTGAGGAATTTGAGGGACACAAAATCCTGCTAGGCTCCTGGAGATGACACATGTCCTTCCAAAATTTGACTAACTTACAAACTCGCTCCAAGAGGGCAACTTGAAACGGTGATAAATTAAGCTCCTAATGGATTTTTTTGATGAAATTTATATGATATTGACTTGAAATAGCCTTCTAAATCTAATGAAGGGGTTTTTTAGGTCTTTATTCCTCCATTTGATCCCTGAAAAAGTGGATTTTGGATTTGGTACTCCACATGTGCATGAGAAAAATAGATTTCAGACCTATTGCGCCAAAGTGTTGTGAAAAAAATAATTTCACCATATTTTAGGGTTTGGAAATACATTTTCCATGATTTTTTTCTCCTAACTCCATCTAGAGCTCCCAAAATTACTTTAAAAGATCAGCAGTTGTTTTGCCCTGTGCACTGCCTAGGCCTGTGAACCCTAATTTTAGTGAAACTATCCCAACTTCTCTGGATCATTTTTGAATATCCCTAAATCAATTACATGATTTACCTAGGCATTTGATTCACCTCCATATTTATTTTTCTCTTATGCTTTGTTCCAGGGGGTTTGCTCTAGTCCTAGGAAGGCCACGGATAACCACCACAACTACCTAAAATTTGTAGTTTCCAAGAACTCCTAAAATCACCTAGGGGGTTGAATTGAATTCCCTAAATCACCTAAAGGAATTAGTTACCATAATATTGGAGGTCACTGGATTGACTGGGTAGACTCAGGGTTCCTCAAAATGGTAAAACATGAAAATTTTGGCACATGGATATTGTTGTCATGCTTGGAAATTGCCAATTTGCATGTTACACATTTACAAGACAACAAACTTTAATCATAATTTGAATACATAGGAGATTAAATTATCACACCTAAAAGAGAATTCAAGAATCTTAAAAGTAGAAAAATAGAAGATAGAGTCTTTAGGATCTTGTTGACTATATACTATTCTAGTGAACCAACAAGCAATGTGTGTCTTCTCTAGGATTATAGAAGGAACTTATCACTTAAAGGAAGCATGGTGTGTTCTTGAAGGATTATTACCATCAATAAGTGATGATATAGGTCTTCACAATGTTTCAAATGTGTGAAAATTCAAAAGATATGTATTTTTAGCTCCTCTTAAGGTCTATGTGCATGTGTAATTTGTGTAAGGTGTTTGAATGTCCTGCTTGATCATCCAAGAAAAGAAAATATTCTTGAGTTCATGTCAATTATTTTCTTAATTAATCCATCAAAATTTGATCAAGTGTGTCATGTAGGTATATGATATTCATCCTAGTACTCAAGTATAGAGTCATGAAATAAATGAACATTAAGAGTTCTGTCAATGTCTACAATCATAAATGTTTGGTCCTAATTGTTGGTCATAGCCATGAAGAGTGTATGTGTACTTATAATGATTGTAAAAAAATTTGGTTTTCTTCAAGAAGAAATTTTTCATTCTTTGTATGATAGTTCAAGAAGAAAGTGTGAAGTGACATGCTAATCAAATAATAATAAGATGCATATGCTTTGAGTTTACTAGTTCTCTACAAGGTGTTGAAGGTACAATCCACCAATGAAAGAGAGGTAACAAATCTTAGGAGATCAGTAAAAAAGTTTGAATCTTCTCAAGGAGGTATTTATGATCATTCATCCATCCAAGTCTATCAAGTCTTATGAAGAAGAAAAATCTACAGTCAAAACTTTGTGAAAGATAAAATTAAGCTTAACAAACAGTGATTAGATTTCAATCTCTCTAGTGTAAGAATGAAGGATAATTGTAAACAAGGAAATTCATAAATAAATGAATAAACAAACAATTATACCTTCATTGCAATGATGTTGCAAACCTCAAATAAGATTGTGGAATTTCTTAGAATTGTGTTGATCTTGTAAAGTTTTATTTGTGGATGCTCTTGATTCAATTTTCCAAATGGGGATGTAAATGCTATAGGAAGTTTTCACAAAGATGTGGGAAAAAAATTAGCAGCAATTGGATGCAATTTTATCAAATCTCTAGGGATTGATTTCTAAGGTAATTTTCAAGATTTAATAGTTGAGGGTGAGGCCATGAGAAGTAGATATTGGGTTGAATTGGCTCCACGGGTAATAATTTTAATTATTTGAAATAGTAAGATGACCATTCCTATATAGTTGCAGCTTTGTAGGGGCAATCATTATCTTTGAATTCATCTGAGAAGTGGTTACATGTACATTATTTCTTCCCCCACCTTTGTAAGCTTCTGGAAGTGGAGTGAAGTGGAGCATGAGTAGATGAGAGGATTTAGTTAAATAACTAAATTAACTAGTATTTAATGGTGAGGGAATAATTATCCATTTATTTAATTAAATTTTTAATTATATTAGCAAGGGGGTGTAGGAATTAATTTATTTAATTCCAAATTCATAATAGAATTAATTTATTTAATTCTAAGAGGTGGGAATATGAATTAGGGAATAGAATTAATTTAATTAATTCTAAAAAGGGGTATTTAATCAATGAAATTAATTTAATTAATTATGTAGGGGAATGTCACGGTAGAATAGAGTTAATTTAATTAATTCTAATTGAGTTGCAGTGGGATAAATATGTATGTATTTTTAGGGTATCTAAACTAATAAGGTCTTGATGTCACTCAAAGTGTCCTGAGTTCATTAAAGTATGTGCAATATATGTCAAACATTCATAAGGTATAATTGTGTCAATTATTCTCTCATATCTATTCATGAAAAAGTCAAAGGTGTTCCCAGTATGAGTATGAAGGATACCTGGTATTAATTCTTTATCACATTGACTCAAGTCAGTAAAATGGTCAAAGGTTTTCTTTCTAGGTGAATCTTAGGTGTTCTTGGGTAGGTCTTAAATTCAGCTCATCAAGTTTAGTTTGGTGTCAAACCCACAAGCTTGTCTCAGTCAAAAGTTGTCTTGAGTCATATCTAAGGTCTACAAGGGAGTTTTTAAACGTGATAATAGTCATGTTAAAATTGAATTCATGATGTTATTTTGGTTTTATGAAGTCTTGGTTTATATTTTATTAAGTATGTTGTCTTCAAAAATGTTGCAAAGAATGTCATGTGTGAAGATAGTTATCATCCTAAAAAACTTAAAAAGCATGTGTTCACTGTGAAATTCATCATACCATGGAAAATAATTTTACAAAGGTCTAAGAAATTCTGCATCAATGGTGTAAAATTATCCTTTCTCATGAATTGAAAAGAGTCTTAATGTGCCATGAAGTGATCGACATTCCAACAGGAAATTTCAAGTTGAATTGAAGAGATGGTATTATCATCAAAACATAAGGTGCAAGAAGAAATGAGGTCTCCCAAGTATGATAGTGAGATACATAATTTTATATGTAGTGTCATATTCCATGTTTCATAATAAGGTGTATCAAGTATGGTTAGGATTCATATAGGTTGCAAGAATAAGTGCAAGCCACTACCAGAATTGTGAAGATCAAAAATTGAATTTTCCAGTTGGTGTATAGTGTGTTAAGCATGTAGATGGTTGTTTAGGGATTGTAGTTATCTAACTGATATATGAGTATTCAATATGAATTTCTAATCTTTGCAAGGTTAGTGAAGAATTAATTCTTGATAGATAAATAAAATTTTATGTAGAGACACCAATTTCAAAGGTATTTTTTCTAATTTGTTTCTCTTAAAATGATAACAGTACTATATGAGCAAGCATATATGGTCAAAACCTATAGATGAAAGATTCAAGGTGTGTTGTGTTGATCAATTAGCTTGAGAATAATCTAGAGTGGACTTTATCCTTAAGAGACGGTGCTTGAAAGGTTATAGGGTTAGCATGATTAAAAATGGAACCATATTAAGGTACTATAGGTTATCAGAGCTTTGAAATAGTGAGTTACAGGCATGAGAAGGCTATATGAAACAAGGGGATATTTCTATAACCTTTAAGAAATATTTTTATTTGGTAAAGAGGATAAAATGGAATATTGGATGATGATATCACATCTACAACAAGGGGATAAAGTTATATGTTCAAGTAGGCAACAATAACATTAAAATAAGATTGAAAGCACTAAGAATTTGGTTCAAGACTATGTTGGTATATCTAGCTTTTCTATATGACATGAAAACAAGGTATGTAGTCAAATTCTTGCATAGACAGTTAGATAGTAATAGAGTGATCCTAGGGGGAGAAACAAGGGATTGTTCCATGTTGTATATGGGTTTCTATGCATGGAAAAAGGTGGAAAAATTTTCTCTGAAGGTTTTAATTAGGGTTCTCATTCCTAAAGGTTACTAGCAACTAGTGTATAGTAAAGATAATCCCTTTTGATGATGATATCAGTTGAGATAGGTGTATAAGGAATTAGAAAAAGTATTATGTGATGATTTATGATCATAATAATTGTTGACATGTGAATGGGCATCTATCCAATGGGAGATACAATGCTCAAATGCTACCATGAAGAAAAAAACCAAATTCAAGGAAGGAGAAACAAGTTTGTGAGCTTGAAAGATGATTTTAGTTGATGTTTCAAACCAAGGAGTCCTAATAAGTTGATGAAGATGAATACCATGTGCTATAGGTATGTACTTTGTCAATAACGCAAAAAGTGGGAGAATAACTAGGTTGTTTTCTATCAGTGACAAATGGGGGATCATTGCCATATGGGTGCTTGATGATTTTTAATTTATGAAAAAGGATCATTGATGACAAAATATGATGAAAGAGTAAAATAAGAAGTTTTTAGTGAGTGTTACATGGCAGAACAATGCACAACATGAGTTCATGGTGTCATGTTGGAGATCACCTAATTGAGACTTAGTTTCTTGAGGTAGAGAGTAGTTTGTAGAGGGATGATGGTGATGTGATAGAATTTTATGATGATTTATTTATGTTTTAACATGTTTGTGATGAGGTGATATAGTCAACATGGTAGACATAAGGGTGTATGAGTGGCATTAGTGATTTTTTCTTGGTCCAATAGGCCTAATCCTTAGGTCTAGTCAGAAGAATGAGTTTTTGTGATGTATTTAAGACATGAGGCATATATAGAAGCATGGTCAACACATGAAAGCATGAAGAGAGTGAGTTAAGAAGAAATTTAAGGATGAAGAGCATAAACAAAGGTTGAAACAAGCTCAACTATTCCTAATTCATAGACCCAGTGCAAGCATGACATGGAGTATGAGGTAAATAAATCTAATTCATGAAATTATAAGCATGAAGAGTGTATTGTGACATTGTAGAGAGGTTTTGGCATATGTTACAGTTCATAATTTAGATGGTAGAGGAATGATCAAGGTCTTTTGGAGGCATATTCTTGAGGACAATCTAGGTGAGCGTGAGCAAATTAAGGGGGTTGATGAGTTTAAAATAAGTGTAGGGATAAATAATTCTTATTACATGTGAAGGAGGTTATCCTACTATTGTGGACCAATTTTTAGGTCAAAAATCAAATGGAGAAGTAAGAAAATGAAGTTTTTACTCTACTGAGTTCCTAAGAAGTAAAAAAATATCATGATGGTGAACTTCACTTTCTCACCAACACGTGTGAGATGTGCATGGGAACCTAAGGCTTTCGGGGATGATGGTACATAGAGTTAAGAATCCAAATCAAGAACCATGACAGGAAATTAATGTCCAATCTTTATGAACAATCCTTAAGAATAAAATTAGGTTTCAAACCTCCTAAAACCCTCCTTTGAAAGAAATGGAGAAGAACTAAATAATTTGGTCATAAAATGGATTGGGAAATCTGAGTTGATGACTTGGTTTTGTAGAGGATTCTTCCTTCTTCATTTTTGTGGTGGTCTCATTCTCAAGTTCAGCTAGTAAGGCACAAAATATCTCTATTTTGTAAGAATTTACTAGTAAAGTCATATATAAAAAGGTTTCATGATGAAAACCCTGATATGGTAGCAATCTTGGGAGGTTCCCCAAGTGTTCATGATAATTTTCAGGTGAGTTAATTATATAATTTTGGTAAAATATGGAAACTAATATGGCCTATTTCTTAAGGGATAAAAGAGCCAAAACCAATCATATTAGTTTGAAAGGAAGAGGATGTAAAGGTATTGTTATCCATATTTCGCCCCCCAGATGAAGTATTGAATCAGCCATGACCCCGCATGGAAAGAACCAAAGAAAAAAATGGTTGAATCTTGCAAATAGGTTGTAGACGGACTCAATAATGAGGTGGCAAGGCCTGTAAAATATCAAACAACCATGTGTAGGAGAATTTTAGAAAATGGCTCTATCGAGTGAATCCAAGCCTTAAATAAATTCTATAGGTTACAGGTGGGCTTGGAAATAGAATAGTCAGGCCAGAGGTCAAGGATAAATGTCATAAAGAAGCCAAAAACAAGAAAGGGAAGAAACGATGAAGATCCAAAGTCTTCGAGCTTAAAACAGTTCAAAATAAGTCCAAAAATCAGCTAAGTATGGAGGAGACAACAAAGAGAGCCACATGTCAGGATGACACTTCTCCAAATATGAATCAAAGAAGTAAGTTCAAATTAGTGCTAGGCTTCCATGCATCTAAATTCTAAAAATTTTCATGGCCATTAAAAAGTCTTCGACTAGACAAGAAGGTGCCAGGTGTTGGCTTGGCACAAATCCAAGATGGGATCCCAAGGAAGAGACTTAAACTCATACCATCCCTCCACGTAGAAAATGTTCAATAGAGGTAAAAAGGTGGAAAGGGTGGGCCTCAAAAGGGATAAGTATAGAAGTATTGGCGGGGAGTGCCAAGTGTCCAAGCGACGCATCTCCAAGGGTTGAATCCAAAAGTGGAGGCTCAAACAAGTGCCAGTTCACCACGTAGCCCAAGGTCTGAAAAGGTAAGGGAGAGGTCATTGAAAATTCCAAAGACCCATGGAGGCTTCCAAGTTTCAACCCAATGCTCCTTCAAAGGAAAATCTTGATCAGGCTTTCAAGTGAGCTTAGAGCCTCCACGTGTCCAGTCTCTTCAAAGGGGATAGAGTCAGGTTGAATAATCAATGCATAGTGGCAGGCCGGCGAAGAGTGCCAAGTGTCCAAATGGCACTAACTCAAGGGTTCAATAGAGAGATGGTTCTCAAATAAGTGCTAGACCAGTGCATGTCCTTGGTCAAGAAATATGCCCCCACCAAGCAAAGGACTTAGCTGAGAAATATAGAAATTGAGTAGGCCGCCGGAGGAAAACCAGTGTCATCCCCACACTTTTCCAAAAGAAAGACACAAAGGCCACCCTCAAACATGTGCTAGCCAACAACATGTCCCATATTAAAGAGAGGGCCCATTGAATTAGGGCTCAAAATATTACAAATCTAACACCATTCGAAATATCTTGGCTTCGCCTATGCCATGGAGATTTGAAACTTTAAGTCGGGGGAGGTTAGGTAAAGGAAAATGGAGAAAATGTCTTCAGGACCATTAATACGAGATCTATCTACCTCAACAACCAAATCAGATTCAATATAATCCACCATTTCCTCCTCCTTCAAGGTGCCAAACCAGTGGTTGATGCAGTCAAGGAAAATTTGGGGGTAGATTTGATAGGAGGCATTAATAGCAATAGTTGAGCTTCGACCTACTTTTCCCCGCTTCTCTCTCTTTCTTTCTTCTCTCTGATTGATCTATCAA